>PVKA01004571.1:0-97825 GCA_004027165.1 Ctenomys sociabilis
AAAAAAAAAAAAAAAAAAAAAAAAAAAAAAAAAAAAAAAAAAAAAACCTGTCTGACTGATATTTGTACTTCAATAAAATAAAAAATAAATTAAAAAAATAAAAATAATTAAAACTTCAAATTTATCTTTTTATAGCTGAATAATATTCCATAGTGTAAAATATCATATTTTTTAACCAATCCTCAGTTCATAGGCATTTCAGTTGTTTCCAGGATTTAGCTATGACACATTGTGGTGCTATAAACATGGGCATATATATATTGCTATGGTACGATGACTTCAGTTGTTTTGGAAAAATACCCACGATGGGAATAACTGGCTTGGTTGGGATCTCCAATTAAAAGTAGAACATTGAAGTTTCCAATCTTACTGTTGAATACTCTTATTTCTAATTTGATTTCTGTCAGTATTTACTTCCTATGTATGAATTCTGTTATTATATATGTTTATGCATATAATTGTTATATTTTTCTGATAGATGGATCCTTCTATTTTCCACTTTTCTTTGGGGTGGGGGGATTGAACTCAGGCCCTTGCACTTGCCAGGGAAGGTCTTATTCCACTGAGCTATCTCCCTGGGCCCTGGATCCTATTTTTATTTTAAAAATATTCCTCCTTGTTTCTGGTAGCACTTTTTGTTTTAAAATTTATTTTATCTGACATAAATATAGAATTTCCAACTTTTTTGTGGTTGTCATATATATGATAGTTTTTTTCAGCATTTTCTATCACTCTCTTTGTATCACTGAATACAGTGTTACCCCCTTCCCCCCTGCAAACAACCCAGGTCTTGTTTAGGAGTTAGTCAGACAATCTCTGCCCTTTGATTGGAACCTGTATCATAATTGTCTAGCACTGATCTGCTGCAAGGCATCTCTAACGGCAATGAAAACCTTAATCCTTTTAATGCTGTTCCATGGTTTAGTGGGAGTGTAAAAATACTCTTGTCTGTGTTGCCTCTGTGCTGTTTGTATATCTCGGATAAGGATGAGTCTGGCAAGAAGCCATGGGTCAAAAATCTGCAGTCCTTGCCCTGATGTTTCAAAATATTTCAACATAAAAACAAAAGTGGGGAGTTATAGAACTATAAATATGAGACAAAAGCCTAATGTCCTGAGGGAGCAGGGAGCAACAGACAGAGCAGGAGGAGAACTCTTGTCTCACTTGTAAATTCCGGAAAGCTGGGATTCAAGGCTACAGTAGCAGCTTCTGCTGGGGCCCTGTCTCCTCCCTTGCTTGGGATGTTAATAGCTAGCATTGTGTAAACTTAGAGTTAGGTAAATGCTCAGGTCAATAGCAATAGTAGTTTGTGTTCACCAAATAATTATGCACATTCCTTAGCCTGCCTTTAGCTCTCAATAAATGTGAGATGTTTGGCTGGCTCTGGGTTCACTTAGAGAGAGACTGATCTTAGTGAGAACTCTGGAGCTATATTCATCAGGTCTTCTTATCATTTCTTTCTACACCAACTCATCACATACAACAAGAACCTTTAATCTCTTCACATGTAATATTACAATTCATACAGCTGCACTTAAATCTGCATTACACTCTGTTTCTTATATGGTTCTTATCTTTTTAGTTCCTATTCTCTTTGTTTTCCTTTTGCATTAAGTAGTTATTTCCTAATGCAAAAGTTCAAATTCTTTAAACTTCTGTGATATTTTAAATTATTTAATTCTTGCTCTAAGGCTTACTACAATGCATCTTATCAGAAACAGCTTCAGATTTATACTAACTGAATTCCAGTAAGATCCAGAAACATTGCTTATATAGCTGTTCATATTTCCTTTCCCTATTTTTGTGATATTACCATTGTGTATGGTATACCTATAAAAGTTACAAACCAACAACAAATTTTTATAATTATCACTTTATGTTACTTTGTCCTTTAAAGAATCTAAGACACGAGAGTGAATATATATTTAAAAATTTTTGTTTTGATCTACAGGGTGTTCAGGGTCTAGCTACTAGATTGGACTCATAGTGATCTGCCTGTTTCTCCTTTAAAAAGCCCTGGATGGTAAGAAGCCATCAATTATGAATAAAACTATTTTAAACATAAAACTGCTCTGGATTTTTTTCCATTTTGTTAGAACACTGGAGTCATGAATTCACTTCTTATTAGGAATGTGCAGCACCAACAATAGACTCTTTGCTGGGAGGTTAAAAACTCATGCTGGCCTCAGGACAGTTCATGATAGCGAGCCCCAAGTGCCCACTGAGTAGAGCAGGGACTGGGATGGAAGTGTGCATCACAACAGCAAGCTAGGGACTTGCAATTCCATCCTATATTTTTACTCCTATAATTTCTAAATCTATTATCATATTGCTTTCCCTTTAAACAATATTTAAACACAAATTTACATATTCAGAAAAATAATGTATTCCTTTAAAGTGATGTATTTACTAAATGAAACCCTCTCAAAGTATTTCACGTTCATCTTCATTTCCATTGAGAAAAAATTATACTAATCTAATTCTAACTTATCATAAGACATCAAGAAAATGTTCAGTCGACAAAATATCAAAATCATATTTATTCAAATATACATATTAAAAGTTTTTGCACATTAAAGGTTTGGCTACCTTCAGCATATTTGAAGGATGCATCTGGGACTTTAATAAGTAACCTACCCGACCTTTCCTTTGAGACAAAATTGTTCACCATTATCTAAATTCTCCTTACTCCAGGTCAGATGGCTAGAATACATATTCTCATCCCCACTGCAGCTAGCACAGCCATCTGCCTGAGTGAAGAGTAACAACTGAAGGGAAAACAAGTGCACAGTTCTAGACCCAACTTACAGCATCACACTTCCTTAAATTCTTTATTTGTGACTAGACAGAATGTCCAGGAATGGGAGATGGAGCTATATGAAGGAAGAAACCTGGTTTCTAGAAGGCATAGAAGAAGCCACTAGCCAATGGCAGTACTTCATATCAATACGAAGGTTGACTTTGCTGTGATATGCCACTGAGATTTTTTAGATTGTTACAGATAGAATTAGTAAAACTAAAGCAAACTGGCTATTTAAAAAAAAATATAAGATTTTTTAGATTGTTACAGATAGAATTAGTAAAACTAAAGCAAACTGGCTATTTAAAAAAAAATATAAGGAATAGAGTGAGGGGCACATTGTCTTCAATATTTTATTGTGTTCAGAAACTTCTTTTATTTGAATTCTAATTTTATAGTTCTCTTTTCCAAATACTCATTAATTCCTCATGATCTGAATGCAAGATACACAAATCTTAGCTTCATATGAGAGCTGAGTAGTAGTAGTAGTAGAAAAGAGAAACAACCTAAAGTTGTGTGATATTTGTCTATAAAAGTGGGATATCAAGGGCTGAGTAGATAGTAGTTCGGTGCCTGGCAAGCTCCAGGTCCCAGGTTTGATCTCTGGTACCTCATACTATGCCAACCCCAGAATCCTGGATGGGCCGGCCATACTGGCCACCTAACCAGGTGTGGTGGTGTACACCTGTATTCCCAGTTGCTGAAGCAGCTGAGACAGGAGAATCACCAAGTCCAAGCTGTGTAGTGAGACCCTGCACCAAATAAATAAATAAATAAATAAATAAATAAATAAATAAATAAATAAATAAAGTGGTATTCCATACCTGTATCTTGTGCACTGAATGACTACTATGAAGACAACAATACTTAATGAATTAATTATGCAACTCTCCCATTAACCTGTTTTGAATCTGTTTTATTGTTATTTTTCTCTCTTTAAAATGAAAAGGAAAAGTAGATGCTCAAATAAATTTGTCCATTGTCACACAGATGATTTGAGTTTAGGATTTATTATTAAGAATACAATTGCTCATTTGGAAAATCATATCTCTGACTTAGGACATATCAAGTTAAAAGAGTAAAATCCAAGTCTATAAGGAACAGAGCTTCATCTACTGACATGCATGAAATGTTACTTGCTTTTTGTCATCTCGATTATGAATTTGCTAAGAAGATGGCAAAGCTGTCTGTTGAGATTACACTTCAGAATTTACTGAATGTGATTTAGGTCACAGAACATAAGAAAGCAAAAGTTTGTTTTTTACTGTCAACTTTCTCTGAGAGTGAGACATGCACACACTGAGAACTGGACCAGAATGGTGAACAAGTTGATCTGAGGCAAAAAGCAGAAAACAACTTATTCTGTGTCAGGTAGAGGTGAAATGAAAGATGTCATGGAAAATTCCCAGAAGAGCCAGCACTTAAGCTAGATGTTACTTTGCAAGATAAGTAAGATTTTACTAGGAGAAGAGAGAAGGAAATAGAATTTCAAATAAAGCAGAAAAGAAAAATAGAGAAATAAAATAGTATGTAATGTATTTACAGAATTTCAATTGGACAGTGCTATGTTTAGAAAAGTGCTTCAGCTCTACTGGAAATATGCAATCCATCATTAGTATAACCAATGTGTTGTGCATTCTGTCTCTGAAATGTCCTTATGTACCAATGGACATGACAAAAGGCAGACATGAGACAGGAAGCCAAGTTGCAACAGGAGGCACCTAAAGGCAAACGGAATGCACTCCGGGAATCGAGAAGAAACCAGTGGAGGAGCCCCTGGAGGAAGCCGAGGAAGACAATGAAAAGAAAGGCATTGGGGTCAAAATATTAAAAATGTTTCAGGCCTACACCAAGTTATTCTCTACTGCAAATGTACACTAATACAATTTAACAAACAAAAAGAAAAGTGGATTTTAGAGTTCATGGTGGGTGACACAGGACTGCAGTACTGCCTTGGCAATTTGCCCTCCTAAAAATAGAAGCACTGCCAGAGCCAATTGGCAGGACACCAATGACCCTGTGCTCAGAATTTGGGGGAAAATTGTTCAGTTAGAAATAATTGGAGTCAAGAGTGAATGACTTGATCTTGCTGAGAGATAATATGATTTAGTGGTTAAAAGTTTAGACTCTGGAATTTGGCTGCCTAGTTTACAGCCACTGCATTTACTGTGGAGTGTGAATAAGCTACTTAAGCTATTTACTTTGATTCTCTCATTTATAAAATGGAGAACTAATCATGTCTGCCTCATAAAATTGCTGTATGGTTAGAGCATTAATATATATCCAGTGCTTAGAACAATCAGGATAGAGGTAGAGAAACTAAACCCTGGGGAATTATTTTCAAGTGTGGGCAAAGCACTGGAAGGTTAAATAGCATGTAAAGAAATCCAGAGATTAACAAATGCATGAAGACTGTACCATCCTGTGGGACTGGAAGACAAAAGACTAAGTTTAGAAGCTGGGGCTTTCTTGAAGCAGCTGAATCTAAGTAAAAGACATAGTCCCTTGTAGAGATTAAACTTTGAGTATGTAAGATGTGGAGATATATCCTGACTCCAATCATTCCATCTTCTGCCAGCGCCAGTTTCTGGAACTTTCTAGGAGCTAGTTGGGAAAGAAGTTTGGAAAACATACTTTGCTATCAAAGGATAGAAAATAGATCAAAATAGACAAATGGCCAGTAGACCTCTCAGTAAATGTGATTAGATATTTTTGAGAACAGCTGCTCACGGGCATAGAAGATGAGCTAAACAACATAAGCAAAGTAATCCCAGGTGCCTTCATTGATTTAAAATTTTTGGCCGAGAATTCCATTCTTTAAAAACTTCATTCTCAGAACTACCAACTCTGCTGTGCTCTGTCATCCCTTCTTTTGCTATCTTCTCTCTGCTCAGGAGTTGCATGTAGGTCATGGAACTTGTTTTTCCAGTTACAGATTTCTTGAAATTCCAATAACTCTATCTTCAGATTTCCAGAATTTAACCAGTGTATGCAGGAAAGGTCAAGTTCTTCAAATTTGGCTTTATCTGGAAAAAACAAAAAACATAGTTGTCCCCGTTTTATGGGACTATAAAAATCTGTTAATATAATTCTCTTTGCAGCTGCTACAATGCTGGAAAATTTCTTGTCAATTTCCTGACAGCTTGTAGGATAGTCTGAAAATGCTGTAGAATTTTCTAAATGCCTTTTTAGATCTGGAAACTATTTCACCTTCCCACTTTCAAAGCCACTTTCAAAAACTTGCAGTCTTCTCTCAAATGATCTAATATCACAAAACATCTTTTTTGGGATTCTCTCTACACCTTGTAGCTTTTGTTTGGTGCATTCAAGTACATGTATGAAATATGTAAAAACATGAGGCTGTTAAACCAGACCATGGCAGTGAACTGTGGCTATTTCTGACTTTTTAATTCATAGTCTAGTTTCGTCTAAGCAGGCTGCAAAGCTCCACAAGACTTGTCCTCTGCACAGCCACTGGATATTGTTATACATAAGGAAAGCATTATACTCTGCCTGCACCTCATCAAGGCATTCTAGAAACTGTTGAAAATTAGGTGCATGAGTCATGATGCAATTCACCATGTCTGTGATATCTTTGAGGATAGCATCTAATTTTGTTGCTTCGCTGGCACAAAGAGCTTCTTGATATACAATAGATTGCAACTGGATGATTGGATGTTTTGCTTCTCTAACAAAGAGTCTTATGAAAAACAGATATGTCCCCAGCACACAATGTGCTCCATCAGTAATAAATCAATTTTTTTAAATGTTTTTATGTCTTCTAACACCTTCAGCCCTATAAATACGTGTCCCTGTGTTCTTCAAAGACACCAGTTTCACTAGCTCTTTTTTCATGATGAGATCAACGATATAACATGAAATTCCTGGCTACCTTCATTCAAGCACATGAAGTTACAAGCTGCTTTTCCTAAGTCACTGGTGCGCTGCTCACTAACCATCCCCTGCCATGTACAGCACTTGATCTGCAACACAATTTCTGCTGAGTGGCATCTCACAGATGCACTGCATAACTTCATCCTCATTTGAGAGCTTGTGAAAAAGGGAATTTCTCTGGGACCACATGGCCAATCTGATAAAATCGCCATCAGAGAGGAGCTTATTGTGTTTTTCCATGCATAGTGGGATTTGAAAACTGGCAACTGTCAGATGATTAGCTTAAGGAAGATAGTTGTCCAAACAAAGAGAGTGGGAGGCACTATGATTATAGACTACTGGACAATATTGGCTTATCTTACTGAATTCATGCACCTACAATATTTAAATGGCAAGGGAATACCCATCTCTGACAAAACTAAACAAATAGGTGATACAAATGAAGGACCATTTTGTATCTGTATTTACAAAATAGAATAGGGTATACAGCTACTTTCTCTTAATTCAATGAAAGATTTGTACGAATAGTGTTTGGACAGGATATCATGTCTGCATTTTGTACTATGAATAGCCACTATGAAGACAACAATATGCAATGTGTTAATTATTGAAACTGTCCTACTAATCAGTTGTGAAATTGTCTCATTGCAATTTGTTTCTCAATAAAATTAATAAAAAAAAAACAAGTAGCATGGGAGGGATATTTCCTGTTTCCCTTCAGGAAATACTTTCCTTACAGTTTTGCCTGGTTCGGCAACAGTTGTGGTTGGTATCAAAGTTCTGTCTGACATGTGACATGTGATTTGCAGCACTGTGTCTTTCCATTACATCCAGTCACTCCGAGTGACCCTGTCAAGGCCACTTAGAATGGTGTTTCACTATCTGTTTTCAGGGTTGTTTTTTTTCTTCTGCTGTGGCTATTTTTTGATATTCAAGATATATAGTATATGATATTCAAGATTTATAGTGTACAAAAATAGACTGTAAATGAAAAATTTTAAAAACTGAAGCACCCAATACAAATATATCTCTGTACCAAAATAGCTAGCACTATCAGTTAATGGTAAGAATTAGCTATTCCCTGAATTGACAGTCTACAGCAGTGATTCCTAGCTGTGGATCCTCTTGAATTTGCTGACCACCAGTGCAATAAGGTCCTATAACCACCAGCTTTGGCCTTCTCTGAAAAAGAAATCTGACTGCATTTCTTACTTTGTAAGGAATTCTGCTAAAATCACAGCCAGACCATGGCAAACATACATATCTTGTTCTTGTTTATGTAAATTCTTTCCACATAATGTAATATGATGTGGCAGATTTAAATATGTCAATGGGACAGTACAACATTAAAAAAAAAAATCCCAATCTCTGAATTGGAACATCTATTTTCTAAATCTTAGATACTCAATTTCATTTTTTTTGTAAGAAAGCTCAAAGCTAAAATTTTGTATTAATAAAAATGAACACATGAAGGCTCATGGCCTGTCCTTGGTAGGGTACTGCTTGGCCATATCAAAGCCCAAACAAGTCACAGCTAATGAGTCACAACTTATGATGTCGTCACCTGTGCTGCTCCTTTCTGAGCTCATGCATGACCGCTTTGTGCCCTGGTATCTGATGCTTGGCTGCTGGGGTAATGCTGGGGCCACCTGGCTCCCCTGCAGACAGGCCGAGCTCCGCATGCTCACCGTGGCATTCGTGGTACCTGTCTGCCCCACGGTTGCTGGATATTTAGCCACACCCATGGTCTCCTGTCACTAGATGCCAGTGATATCCCTTCTTCCATTTGTGTGACTGAGTGTTCCTTGGGGGCAAAATTGTCTCTGATAAGTACTGATTTAAGTCCTTAAGTGGCCCACTTAGCTCTTCTCTAAGTCTATAGCTATTCTAATGGAACCACAGGCAGATACTTTTGTTACTTCCAACCATGATGGGGGCCAAGTAGCATACAACAAATAAAAGTCCAGAAAGAAGAAATAGTTTGAAGTAATAATACAGACAAAAAATAATATTTTAAATTATTTGTTCATTTTGACTAAATTAGCTTAACTACTCAGCAGTCTATTTACTTGCCAAATCACTAGATTGTTTGTTTATTTATTTCTTGTGGTAGCAGGAATTGAACTTGGGACCTTCCACAAGCCAGTCAGGCACTTATGTTCCTGAGCTACTACTAGTTTATTTATAGCACAAGATAAATTGTGCTTGATGCCTTTGCTTTTTTTAGCTTTACTTCTTAGCACTGTATACCTGGTTCTCAATAAATGTTCTCTCTACTGAATGAGTGAGACTGAGCATAATTCCATCAAGCATAAATATGCACAAATTCTAAACCTGAAAGCAGAAGACAAACTGAGTCTTACCGTTTTGAGTGAGAATCTGAAAAAACAACTTTCCAGCTCATGGCCCATTATAGCTCACAGATACTCACTTTATATCCTAACTTGGAGCTAGGCCTCAACAAGTTAAATGAAAAGCAAGTAACATCCCAGGTTGGTTGGAACACTACCAGAATTCCAAAATGCATATTAATAGTGTCTCCTTTAATTTTAAAAAGTACTGCAGATTAGATAAAAATTATGCAGTCACACACTATTAATAAGTGTGTCAGAGGAAGCAAGCAACATTCTCTAATTTTGTGCCCAGAATCTTATAAACAAGGTTTCATACAACGTAAGCCATGGTTGTCATTTTTCTATGTAATATCTAGATATCCATCTTATCTGCAGAAAAATAGAACAGAGTGGGAAAATTCTGTCTTATTTGCAGCAAGAAAGCTGATATCAGCCCAATAAATCTGACACCGTCTCAGTTTCTTTAGTTGCAAAATAAGACAGCTGAAGTACATGGTTTCTAAGATGAAGAGCAAAATAAAAGACAGATTATAGACATCAGGGTATAGAAATAAGAGCAATAGACTGGCAAATGGAAGGAAGACCAAGAGACAGGGAAGCCAGTAAAAGGAAAGCAGATATGCTGTACGTGTGTACCAACTCCTTATGAGGTACACAGGCATCACGTACTACAAACATGCACTAATAGAAATGAAAGAAATACCAAAGGAGAAAAGAGGTTCATTGGCTGGAAACAAAACAAAATGCCTTCCATGCACCAGCTACATCTCCCTGTCTCCTAGACAACACCTCTAATACTGCAGGATCCCTCTGGAGATGTCACTTCTTTCTAAATGGCCTGATTCTACTAGTCTTTTGATATTCAGCCTGAAGTGATACACAGGCCAGAGAAAAACAAATTTTTAAGAAGATGTCTACATTAGAGACTGTCCACTGTTGTTGTTCTTACTCTTCTTTTTTCACTTCTGACATATGACATATCTCTCAGCTTATTAAGTTCTAGCTGAAGTATGCTTCCCATATTTGTGCTTTGGAAGTTTTTTCTTTCTGTCTTCTGTGGCTATTCCACTATGGACTAGGAAATTTTCCTTAGGCTATAGAAAAATGTAGCAGTCTGTCTGTTCTGAGGATCTACTTACATTTCCTTTATTTGATTCTTACTCTCTCATTATTTTTTTCCTTATAGCTTCCTGTTATTGGAGAAACTGATTTTATTAATTAAGTCTCACTTATGGATAAAATACTGAGCTATCTTTTAAAAATTTTGTATTTTTTGGAAGTGTTTATAGTTTAGTAAAAGATTTTAAAAGCATAGTGCTTAGTACTAATAGATTTAAAAACATGATCATATATTGTTGTCTATTGTGGCTCTGTGTACATACTAGGCCCTTAGTAAATACTGCTGGTTATTCAAATGAGAATAGCAACCTACTTATTTATTTTTACCTCTGGAGGTCATTAAAATTGAGTACTAGGGGGTGAATTAGAACTAGACAAGATTTAACAACTCATTATTCCTAACTTCATCCTTAGTTTCTCAGATTTAGCCAGTTCCCACCCAACTATATCTATTCACAGATTCTCAATCACCACCTATGATACAATTGTCAAGAGAGTCATATTTATAGATTTCTCACCTAACACCGCAATGATTTCTCCATTTCAAAGAGGGTCTGGAACGTGATCAGCATAAGCTATGGTGTGGAGATTCTAAAACCAAGATATCACCTCCATGAACCTCCTAGACATTCCTAGAAGTTTGCTTTACTAATGCTTTGACTATTTCTTAGTCCCTTTCAGCTGACCTATTATGTTCAACAGTCAGAGTAGGGGGTATGGATGGCAGTGGTGTGGGCAGGTAAATAGGAATTCTCTTGTCCCTGGAATTTCTCTGTAACATAAAACTGTTCTAAAATTAAAAACTTATTTAAAAATAAAAGCATATTAATAAAAGATAAAAATATATTTAAGAAGTCCTCCAGAACAGTCTCATTTTAATAGATTAAAATGATAGAACATTATATTCATACTAATGGTGGTCTCAGGCAGAGGAACAGGGAAGACAACTATTTTTACTCTTTCACTCACAAAATCTGTTTACAAAACCCATTACTAAACCCATTAATGATCTTTATATGGATTGAATTTCACGTAAATATAAGTCAATGTACTAAATCATAATTTCTATTTATTGAACAATTATGAGCTGAAAGCTTTCTCTGAACTATTTCATTTAATCCTAGAAAATCTATGGGATTGGGACTATTTTATCTGAGCTTTACAACCAAAGAATAATAGATTTCAGTTGAAGAGCCTGCTAAGTAATTTTCCGAAGATGTTCAGGTAGAAAGTAAAAATGCTTCCAAGAATATATTGCTAGCACTTACACTCTTAATCAGCCTACAAGGTATCTCTTGGATATGTGCTATGAGCACATGGACAGTATCCAAGTAAGTTTGGCTTGGATTGGCTCACGCCCACATTATAGAAAAGAAAGCAAGATAATTTTTGATCTATTAAGAATGAATGACACTATTGCTATGCTGGAACAGAAAATCCTTAACTTCACATAACCTGTGCTCTCATTTTAACATGAAGCCAGAAAGTGAACTGAATTACAAACTTGCCTGCCTACAGGAACTATTGCTTCCTTTCTCCATCCTTCAGCTTCATGGAGTGAGAGAATGTGCTGACTTCTGTATTGCTTTATTCATCCTCTTTCTACCATTGTTAAGACCAATATGCCGCTCCATTTACTTATTTTCTATCCAAGACTATTCATATAAATACAGAATACATCACATTAGGTCATCCCAATACACTGGATTTATCACACTCTCTTTTCAATGACTCATTAATTTCCATATTATTGAATATATGTGCTACAAATCATTCTTAAACTTGTTCAAATTTATTAGCATTTTTCTCTGTGGAATATATGTACTGAAAGCATCAGCCCTTCTTCCAGGTAGAAAACTAGCAAGCCAGCAGCACTATTGCATCCACCCCTTTGTCACACTCTCCTTTCCCATTTATTCCTCTAATGTACTTCAGCCATAGGAGGAGAGAGAAAGCGGTATTTCCCGCAGGCAGGGAAGTTCATAATTCAGTTCACTTTCCGGCTTCATGCTAAAATTAGAGCACAGGTTATGTTAGAGGATTTTCTGCTCATGCACAATCAACAGTGTCTTTCAGTTTTTATGCATTTAAAACAATTGTGCTTCCTTTTCTACAATGAGGCCATAAGCCAGTCTATGCCAAACTGACTCGACTACTGCCCATGTGCTCTGCTGGCTCATTGAGTGCGTTTGTCTATGCCTTTGACATAAACACAACAAAGAAAAGTGATTTTCCTGAGAGAAAATCTTGAAAGCAAAGTAATCATAACTTTTTCTCACACTGTGAGATGGGGGTGGGGGAGGGATTAAACTGCCAAACAGACCCATGTCCTTCCTCAGGCTTTCCTGTCTTCAAAGGACTTTAAAGCCTGCATGAATTCCTTCCCAGGAATTGCCAAACAAAGTTGAAATTACCCAGCAAGCTCCTTTGCCACTAGAGAGTTAGCCAGGTTCTTAGTTTACTTTCTTAGTAGATAAGAAATATCCTAACCTAGTATTTCTTCCTTCCTGTTCAACCCTAAGAAAACTTGTATAGAGCTTAGAGAATTTAAAGAGTTATTTGCATAACCTTTGAGGCTGTAGCCAAGGCTTGCAAGGCAATAGATTTGATACAGGACACACACATTTATAGGGTCATCTTGTAATATTCACCAAGGAAGTCAAATGCAGACAAGTGTGAGAGATCTGTCTATGCACTAGAGACCTGAAGAATCCAGCTGAGGGCCTGGACCCCAAGACAGTGTCTGCATGAGTACAGCCAAGGCCTAGAGCCCACAGCAATGTCTCACACAAGCCCACATCAAGCCCCTACCAGAAGACCCAAAGACCAGAGGTGGTGGACGCTAGGTAATCTGGGCCGGTGGGGTGAAGGATGTGTGCCAGAAAGCTGAGGCACCTGCACTGGGGCCAGGAAATGGTGCTCAAGGCAAAACACTGAGCTCTCCCAAAGAAATTAGCAGCCATACTCAAGTGACAGTGAGGACCTGAGCTTGTCCGAAGATGAGAACAACCTGTATCAGGAAAACCTGCCACAACAAATCTAGGAAATCAGCAGCATGCATCTTTGCCTTCTGTGCTCCTCTTATGGCCTTGGCAACAAATCTCAGGTGGGTCTTTCTTGCCCTTAGCTCAGAGACTCAGTTCGGCTGGGTATTCCCACTCAAGCTGACCTTTAGTTAATTCATCATAATGGATTATTTCTCACTTGATAATTGTCAACTGGACTCATCTATCAGAAGTAGTACATGTGGAAAATAGACATTCTGCCCTCTGTGTTGCAGAGACACTAAATCTTTGTCCCTTGTCCTCTGATTCTGAATGCCTTCCTTAGGTAATAAGGACCCAGATACTTCTATCAGTGTTATGGCTTGTGTCTAGTTGTCCTCCCAAAAGCCTCAACTAGACACAAATCACTTTGTGATTAATTCATGATCCAATGATGGGATTATAGGTGTGAGTGCTAAATCCAGCCTAGGGCAGTTAGACTGAATGCAAAATAAAGGAGATGGACTTGCTCTCTGCTGCTGTTGCTTGCAATCCTCCCTTTGCTCTCTGTTCTTTGCTGCTTCCCTGAAAGGTTGCTCTCTGCCATGTGCTGCTCTGTCTTGGAGCCAGCTGATTATGGACTGAAACATCCAGTAACTGTGAGTTAGATAAACCTTTTTTTTCCTTCATTTTGAGTGTCAGGTATTTGTAACATCAACGAGAGAAGAGTAACTGAGACAGGATGAATTTGCACTTGAGTCTCTACTGGTTTATTTTGGGAGCATCTTACTTTTGTATTAATGCACTTGATACCCTTACAGCATAGCCTAGGGTGACCACATAAGCCTATATCTCACTACAGTATATATCCCTTAGTATTTGAGATTCTGTAACCCACTAACCCCAAACCATAGTGCGTTCAATTTTCCTCAAAAGTACTTATTGAAGTAAAAATTTACCAATGTTTTAATGAGCTTTTCATTCATTATGTCCGTAACTTTTGAAATGTCAGACCACTACCCTTTAGAAACATCTCTTCAGCACATTAATTCTACTCATTCTCCTTATTCACATGTATATTCATAATACACACACACACACACACACACACACACACACACACACATGTGCATATCTGCCTAGCAATTAAGAAAACTGATCAGACAGTAAGTGAACAAATATTTCATCATAAATACCTAGTAAGACCTCAATCCTACTTTCACTTTTATATTATTTTTCCATTTTATATTCATATATGCATTTTTAAAATGTAGCAAGAAGAAAAACAAGCAAACAGATGAAGTAACCAAGAAGAGAAGAATTATTATCTTATACCTGCATTTCCAAGAGGTAATCTTAATATTACATTTTTGTAACACAGATGAGGATAGATATACACTCTAACCAGGTGAATAACTAAATCTGTTCTGCATAAGTTTCAAATAATAATATACATTATAAAATTCTTGAAATTCAATCCCCAGTGCAACTGTATTGAGATATGTGGCTCTTGGGAGGTGAATAAAACACATGAGCTCATGTGACTAGCACATTATAAAAAGGCTTGAGGATGAAGGGAGTATCCTCTTGCTGCTTCATTCTTTGACCATGTCATGAAATAGCCCTAATCCTTGTTTTCCTCTTTCTTCCCTTTTTCCATCGTAGGACACTTAGAAGATATGAATTGTGCTACAACATCATGTCTATGATGTGAATAGGTCTTCATTAAGTACCAAACATACTAGTACCTTGACCTTAGGCTTCTTAGACTCCAGAACTATGAGAGATAAATTTTTGTTCTTTCTACTGGTTTATGGTGCTTTGGTATAGCAGCACAAATGGACATAGGTAATATTTTAAAATATTATTGAATACTTATTATGAGTCAATTCTAGAGAGCTGGGGAGGGAGCTATAAATAAAATAAATGCCCTACACCTTTGGCACTTACATTTTTCTTTTTTTATTTGGTGCAGGGTCTCACTGTGCAGCTCAGACAGTGAGCCTCCTGTTTTCTGCCTTCCCAGCACTGGAATTATGGGCCTGTGCCACATGCCTGGTCTCTGTAGCTGGCTCAGCATGTTCAGGGATGGGTCTGGTATGGCATGTGGTGCTGGGGACCAAACCCCAGTCCCTGCTCTTGCATAAGCGGGCACTTAGGCTGCTGAGCTATCTGTCTGGCCCCTGACAAATATTTTTCTATAATAGGTGAAAACAGACAATAAACACACCCACACCCTCCCCCCCACACACAGAGGTAGTCATGAATAAAGTAAAACTCAAAAGGTCTGGGAATAGAAGTAGGAACAGACTACAGCTGGTGACCAGAGACGGCTTCTGTGATGAGGTGATATTTGAGTGGAGACTTGGATATAGTGAAGCTGAGCCATAAGGTTGTAAGATGAAGAACATTTTAGGAAGAAGGGATATCAAGTTCTAGTCCCTCAGGTGGAAGATGGTTCATACATTCACAATGGGGGAGTGCAGACAAAGATAAATGAGAAAAGAAAGATGTCAAGGAACCAGGTGGTGAAGGACCTTGGATGGCAATTGTCCCTTAGAAAACTGCAAGAGAAAAAGAATTAAATCAAAATTCAAGTAAATCAATGGAGGAAGGGAATCAGGAATAGAGAAAGAAGAAAAAATCATAAGGCAATATGTAAATATTTTCTTCACTATAGCTGGATATCCTATTTTCAACTACAAAAGACAGCATACAAAATCTCTCATTCACCTGTACAACCATTCTCTCAAATTATCAGAGTATGATTCTTTTTTTTCTCTGTTACCACCTTAGTGACAATATTGTCTGCTTCTACATGCTCAGTTTCTCTTATTTCTTAATCAAGAGCTGCCTAGTTTCTGCTCTTGTACCACTAAATTTCTCCCAAAAGCTGGCAGAGTGAATTCCCCAATAGCCATCTATGGTTCGCTTTCCATTTTCATCCAGAAGTATGAACCTCCTGGTTTGGACAATGCTTTCCTGGTTACTATAGCATTATGCTACTTGGTTTTTGGTTTCCTATTTGTCCTGCTCTTTCTCATTCTTCCCATTGCTTTTTCTTCCTTTGCCTCCTTTGACATGTTGGTATACTACAGTATTATTCTGGAGTATCTTCTCTCTCTAAATCTTCTCCTTGGCAAGACTGTTTCCACTGCTTCTATCTCCTATGTAATAAACTTATATTTCACTAGACAGTACAGGTGGGTGACCAACATGCATATCCTCATTACCATGCCAGTAACCATAAAATCTTTTAGCTACTATATTTCACTATTACCCAAATTAGAAACCTCAAAGTGATCTCCCTCACTTACTCTAGCTAATGATTCTATAAATTTCACATCTAAGCAGCTCTATTACATGCTTCTTATATGTGATGTTAATATAATTATTTACTGAGTTTGTTTTATTTTATTTTATTTTACTTACGTGTTTTTGCAATTCTGAGGACCAGTTGTAGGGCCTTATGCATGCTAGGGAAATGCTTTACTACTGAGCTACAGCCCCAGTCCTTTCTGTCATTTTCTACTTCAGATTTTCTTTATTGATGGTTATAGTTGTTATAGTGAATCACTCTCCTTTCTATTCCCTTCAAGGCATCCATGTTGCTGCCTTGAAGGGAAATCATCTTAAAATCCAAATCTTACCATGCTTCTCTCATCTTATCGAAGTCCTCTTTTTCTTTTCTTTCTTTCTTTCTTTTTTTTTTCCTATATTTTTTAGGGAAGAGTCTACAGGGCGCTCAGGATATCACTACTAGGTAGGACTCATGGTGATCAGCCTGTTTACAGCCTCCCAAATGCTGGGATTACAGGAGACATGCCCAGTCTCAAATGCTGTCTCAGCGCACCTTGGGGGTGGAACGGGCAGGCCAGGGGATGCAACCTCTGGCCCCTGAGCCTGCTTGCAGGTGCTTTAATTCGTTGAGCTATTTGGCCTGCCCAAGTCCTCTTTTTCATTTTCCTTCCTTAATCGAAGTTTGCCTCACACTGCACACCAAATTATAGGCCTTGTACCTGCCTTAGTGATCTCTCTTTCTGAATACACTAAGGGCTGTCTTGCGTTTTTGCTCTCCCCAACATTTCTGCATCTATCAAACTCCCTGACCCCTCTAAACCTTAAGGAACACATCCACGGTTAATCTTTTCCTTCATAGGAAACTATGTATATCACTGTCAGAATGTTTATTATATTTTGTCATAGTGTGCATATTATATGAATCTCTTCTTCACTAGTGTATGAGTTTTTCAAGGCCAGGAATATAATATTCTTCATTGTTAGCAGAGACAGATACATAAAAGGATATTTCATATTACTTGAATTTAAAAAAGATAGGATATGAGGTGAAAACAGGAAAATGTCTGAAAGTAGAAACAAAATAAAGAGAAATCATAGTGGTAAAGAGATTGGCAAAGTTAAGGAAAGAGGAACCCCACCAAATACTAAAGCCAAATCGAATGTTTATAAATCTTCAGTCATCCAAGAATAGAACTAAGATTCAGAGTCTTCCACCGTCAGACAAGTAGGAGTGCTCGAGATGAAATCTCAGGGGTTTGCTCACAGCTGGTGATACGCTCACAGGTACAAAGCACTTCCCTCTCACCAGTTCTTCCAGTGCACCATGCCAAGCTGAGATGGAAAATGTTCCAACAATTTGAATATATCATCAAAATTCACTTAAAGTATTTTATTTTTCTCTTGGTAACTTTAACATTGTTTGGCATCATAGTTTTATTCCCTACTATGCATATATTGTTGTAGGTATTATTGACACACTGCTTGACAGTTTTGAAGCATTAACTTACCATTTCAGTGAGTCTCTTCAGTAGTCTTTGGAAATTTTGGTTCCAGGTAACTATTTATTTTTCACTATTCCACATCTGCCTATAACTAAGAAAGACTATTTAAAATATCAAATGGTAAGTTGAAAGCAATATCTGTACTCTATGGGTTAGTATAGATGCATTGCAAGCTGCCTGCTGGGTACACTGACACACGGAGTTCTAATCTTGAATGAAGTGAACATTTATACTTCAGCTCATGCACCAGAAAACAGGAGGCTCTTGACAGTGGTTTTCAAACCTGGGTAAGAACCAACACTAGCTGACTGCTTTAATAAATCTAATTGTCTAGAGTCCCTTCTAGAATATCTCAAGGATTGATGATCAAAAATCTGTATATAAGTTTTATTCTGGTGATTCTGATGAGTCATCCGATCCAGAAATCTCTAAGCCAGATAACGTTTCTAGCCCTTCTGGATTTAAAGTATGGATAAATCCCCTTTGTCTTGTATATTCACTCTTATGTGTGAAAATCATGCTTTATACCCAGATGCAGGGTTCTTCATGTGGCACGGAGAAAACAGATTTTCTATGGTAAGCCTAGAAAGACTGCAGAATTAATGGCTTTGTCTATATTTTGGGCCAACAGAACCACATGAGAGGTGGCTTTCTTTCCCTTATTTTCCAATAGCAGTGAAAGAGCTCACATATTTTCCGGCTGTTTGACTGTTCTCAGCAATGAAAGGGCTCATTGTTATTTTCATCTGGTAACATTTCGTATTTGACTCAAAAAACCATCAAAAAGTGAAAAAATTCCATGTCTTATTTAACAAAATGCATTAATTATAATCAGAAAATTAGATCTTCATCTTTCAACAAATTGCTGTTGCTTAGATTGTATTAAGGAAAAAATGTCAGGCAGGAAAGAAAACACTTCACCATGATAAGTTAAGAACCTGTAGGTTTATTATTGATTCTTCTTTTTTAAAAAAAAATTAGTTCAATCAAGGTTTTCCAACTTCTGGAAAATCGGGCTAATCCTGTCTGACTAATACATTATCCATAGAACTAATTTACTGGATGATATAATGAGAGTGCTGAGTTACTTTAGGAACCTTAAAGCTTTAAAGGCTGTTAGGGGATGAATGGATGCAATTAATCAACGCAAATCTTCTGTCATTAATCTTTTAAGTCACTGATTATATAAGGGATTAACTCTGAAAATATTTCAGTGAAGACTTCTGTATATTTGTATCAACATTCCAGACTTGTAAAGGCATGTAACCAATGGTAAATCCACTGTTAATTGACACTGTAGTTCCTTACATGATATGATTCACAAGTATATAAAAGGAAACAGATACATCTTTCTGAAAGCATAGTACTTACCTTTTGTTTATTATGCACAAAAACATGTTGTGAATAGGAACTAATAGTGAAAGAAGAAATAATATATTGCATATTTATCATAAATGGGTACACAGAAATATGACTATGACAGCCTATGCCTATTTTAACAGTCTAGAAGGAAGTACACATGAATAATTTGGGCAGTGTAATTAGTACAAGAATGAGAAAAAATTTAAATTTTCAAAAATAGTTTTATGACAAGCAATACCTGAAAAATAAGTAGGAGTTTGGCAGGCAGGTAAAGGAGGAAACTACTTCCAAGCAAAGAAATCATCAAAGAAAAAGATACTTGACAGAATCAGTAAATTGAACTAATTTATGGTTTGGTCTTGGGAAATTTTGGAGGAGTAGGGGAGACACAATTTAGAGAGAGAAATACAGGCTGGTTGTTGTCTTACTATAACTGCATAAACGGCATTACCATGGTAACATTTTCATTCTTATCTTTATTTTTCAGTGCAGTACCCCTCTAAAGAATCACTTTAAATCCTCTCTTACATCAGAAAATCTACAGAAAGTAATTTTCTTCTTGTATTTCAGAAATTATCACTTTCTATTCCCTAGTAGTCTGGTCAAATACCACAGTCCAGGAAAATTAGCTTTTTAAAAAATTAGTTCTACTACATAATCACCTTGCCCTTTCCATATCCTACTTTTTTCTAATCTTACCTGTTTCTATTTCTCTGAACAAGCTCTTAAATTCTCTACAATGAGCGTACAGTGAATTAAGGTATATTTTAGATTTCTTGTTGATTGTATTAATATTCCAAAGTGAATCAGTTCTTCACTATAGGGAAGCTTTGGTAGACATGAAGAACATCAAGTTTTAGACCTATTCAGTAATACATGTGTTTAGCATTTAAAGTTTGGGTTTTAATTGGAAAACAATTGAATAGTAAAAAAACTTTAATTAAATTGGTTATATCTCAGGACCTTAGCCCTTAAAACTTAAGGCACCAGTGTAGGCACCACCAGCCTTTAAATGTATTTCATATGAATGGTGTCAGTTTAGAAGAAAATATTATTGGGAGCAGTAGTACTTTATAAAATAAAAAATTATGCTGATACTAATTTTCTACCAAGTTTCAAAATACATATGAGGGTCTACACCACGTGACTCCTTCCTCATCCTGCCCATACCTTCCCAATTTAATTCTCAATGAATTTACTAACATTTTTCCATATGGCCGGCCCATGCATGAAAGCATGGTCACCCCCTCACATATTTTTAACTTAAAAACTGCCAAGACTTTTCTGTAAAAAGTGTAGAACATTAAAAAAAAAACTCTTCCTGAACACCTGCCTGCCTAGCATGACTGGACAAGTTCTGTGATCTGAAACTCTCCAGAGCCTGCCTGTGCCACTTTTCATGATAAGGACTAGAAAATCTAGATGAGTGTCTAGCAGGGTACTATCGATAGACCTGCATGCACTCTGTTCTGACCTTCATTTGTTCTGGACTGCTGCCTTCCTTTGGATCATCTATTTGTAGATTTTTCAGTAATTATCTTGTGGTGGAGTAGCTAAAAGTTTTAGCTAAGGGCATCTATAAAATTCAAATGCACATTTAAAATAATAGTTTTATATTTAATTCAAAAACTATTTGTTCTTGGCACAAGAACTCTGGAATTTGACTTAAAAATCAGCAAATGCCTTGTTTGTTCCTTAGCACTGGGCCTCATGACTGCACATCATAACCGAATACAACTATCCTCAAGTAACAGTCACTGGCAGACACAATACATTCTGAGACTGTCTGTGTTATAGTATTTGAATTCTGATTCATGTCGGCTGGTCCAGAGATAAAACTTACAGTTCTCTAATAATTGATTCATGTACTACGGAAAGACTGAGAGAGATTAGAAAAAAATAGTAAGGACAAAAGTAGGAAAGATAGATTAAATTGAATGGAAAAAATGAAGCACATGTACACACACACACACACACACACACACTAAGGGAGGGTTTATGGGTACTGTATGTCTTCCATTTACTCAAACCTCGGTAAGTTATCTAGGTTTTATTCATTCAGAATAAGTACATAATGTCACATGGATTTCATGGTCCAACAGGAATATAGAGTTGACTGTGTTTTATAAGAATTCAAAAAAGTATTTATAGAATAATCCAAATAAATATAATATATTTCAAGGCAAGAATGGGAATACAAATTTAAACTTTATAGCTCACATCTTAAATTTAGAGTTTTACATTTTTCATTACTGCAATGCATGATAGAAATTAGTAGTATAATTATTGTAGTGATTTTTAAAAATAAATTATTCTTACTATTATAATAATACACATTTGTACAGGCTTGAATATCTGCTCTGGAGTGCACTGTGTATAAATTGGTTTAATATTTAGTGCATCATAATATATTAAGAATAATTGGCCCACAGTAGCCATGATATATTTTAATTTCCTCTTCTTATATCATGCCTCTCGATATAAGTTGCCTTTCCATCTGCCATTGTCTTCTCTGGAACTTGCTTTTAGAAAACAATGGATGATCAAAAATAAAAGTTTCAGTCATATTCAATGAAGGAACAACTTGTTGTCTACAATGAGACTATACTTAAAAAGCGGTAAGGTCAAGGACAGCATGGTGGCAAATAGTGCTAGCTACTCCAGAGGCTGAGTCACAAGAGTTGATTGAGTCCAGGATAAGACCAGTGTGGGCAACAAAACAGGACCCTGTCTTAAGCAAAACAAAATGCAAAGCAATACCAAAAAAGTGATGAGCTGTAGGACCACTGTGTTGTCTTGTGTCTCGCTTTGATCTATGTCACCACTAGTTCATAGGATCCTCACAGCTCATTGAATAACTGGCCTTGATGAAGACTCTCCATTCACCTGGTTATGGCTCCTTCTTCTAATCCCACGCCAGAGTGTTAAACCTTCACTGGTTTCCTCAGTTTCACTGATTACCACACAGTCACTTGCTTCCATTTTTTCAGGGCTACTCCAAAGATTCTGTACTTTTTGTGTTTGGGTCACTTTGTACTCACTTTGCAGCTGACTCTTTGCCTTTAATTTCTGTTTTTTTTAGGTCAGAGACTATTTCCAATGTAATCATAATGTGTTATTCATCTGTAGCCAAAACACTCTGAAGTAAGTGTGTTTAAGATTGTATCTTTCATTTTGGAATTAATTTTGTCTTCATTCTATATGCAGAAATCAGACCTCACATTTACTTTTCATATTCTTATCCTTTCATCTGATTAGGTAGCTCTTAGCTAATCAGTTTCTATGGCTAGTCAGTTGTGCTCTAGATCTGTCACAAGTTCCTATATATTATTCTTGGTCTACTATTTTTTTTTTACATCTGTCTTGTTCTTTTCACACATGAAAATGTCACGTAATGCCTCTAAAAGAATCAAGAGTTCTCTTCCATAGAAGGGACTTAATCTTCTTAGTTATGGATCGAATGTTTGTGTCCTCCTAAAATACAGAAGTGGAAGCCCAGACACTTAATACGATGGAATCTTTGATAAATGATTAGGTTTGCTCAGGTTGTGAAGATGAGACCTCCATGACAGGATGTGTCCTTACAATAAGAGAAAGAAGCGCCTCCCTCTCTGAGCTTATGTGGGAGGGATATAAACACACAGCAAAACCCAGACACCTACAAGCCAAGAGGAGGCTTCAGAAAGAAACCTGCTTGTTGGAACTTTGACCCTGGATTTCTTACACTTTAGAACTGTTGTTTTAGCCAGCCAGTGTATGGTGTGGTTATGGTGGCCAATGTTAACCTTCCATCCTCTCCATTCACAAAATCTAGAGTGACTACCCTCTTGCCTTATCACCACTGATTATTGTAACTCACTATCCACTCAGGGTCTATGCACTTGGAGCAGACAGAAAGAAAGAGACTAGGGCCAGCAGGAAAGCTCAGTGGACTAAGCACCTGCTTTGACAAGTGCAGGGGTCAAGGTTCTATCCCTGGTCCCACATACCATTCCCCCACTGGATGCGCAGAACCAGAGACCAAGTCTGGGAGTGTTGGTGAATGCCTGTAACCCCAGTGCTGGGGAGGCTGAAAATAGGAGGATCACTATGAGTCCGAGCTGTGTAGTGAAACCCTGTACCAAATACACTAAATAAAAAAAAAGAAAAAGAAACTACAATTCACCTCAATAATTTTCACTGGGAATTCTATCCAAGCAATTTGCTTCTCTGGAATATATGAATCCTCCCACAAGATGATGCGTAACATTTCAACACTCCCACTGCCTCACCTTCTACCAATACAGTCCATCACAGGTGAGTTTTAGGCCCATTTTATCCAAGAAATGATCCTTAATGGCTCATTCATTTTCATTTCTCCATTCTCCAGCATTATTGCATGTTTTGAACAATTTAGAAATTAAACAAGCTCAAACATTCTCTTTCCTGTGTGTGTGTGTATATATATGTGTGTGTGAGAGAGAGTGAGAGAGAGAGAGAGAGAGAAAGAGAGAGTGTATGTGGGGGGCTGGCTCAGCCCCAGGGTCCTGGCATGGCTTGTGGTGCCTGGGATGGAACCACAGTCCCTGTGTGCGTGCCTAAGCTTGGCTAATGAGGCACTTTAGACCACTGAGCTATCTCACCAGCCCCATTCTCTTTCCTTTGGATCTTCCTATATTCACTGAAGCTACTCTAAGTCAGTGCTAATCCATGTTCCTTTTTTTTTTTTACCTTTTTGCCATGCCTCCCCCCACACATATCCTTACAATCTTTTGTTTCTGGGCACTTATTCAATTCACCAAACATCTTTTGGTCTAAACAATTCTTTACTTACATGGTGACTTTGACAAACTAAGAGACTCTTTTATTGTCCCTTTTATGAGGCTGTCGATTTTGTTTTTACATAGCTTCTCTCTGAGAGAAATTTGCAGAATCTGTCTGGCTCACTGAAGGGCCTTTAACATAGTCCCTGATTACCTAAGTTATTTTTCTCTCCTGTATTTTAGAAGGAGTGAAAATGTGGGAACAAAAAATAACAAGGGTTCTCGGGAGTGCACTATGCCTACCAGAAGTAAGAAAACAAAGAAAGGAAGAGCAGCGAGCCAAATACCTCTTGCACAATTGTCTATGTGCACTTTCTAGAGCTGGTTCAGAGGATAAGTCCACAGTCACAATTCCCAAGCCTATTATCTTGAAAATTCAAATGTTTCCCTTGAACATTTGATTTGGGGTTTACCTGGTCCTCAGGAGTAGCACCATTACCTTTAGGAGGGTTGATTGCAAAGTTTTAAGTTTTCTCATCATTAATATTTTCTCTGTTCTGTAAAATCATGTTACTAGGCTGGATTACTAGATAGGAATAAGGAAGAAGACTTCCTCTTCTTCAATTCTCAGTTTTGTATGAGCCAAATCACACAATAAAATATACACATAAAACACAACAGATGTCCGTAACATCTTCATTTGTTAAAGAAATACTTTCCATGCATGCAAAGACAAGGTCATGCTAATCAGGGAGAGCATACTCATGCATAAAGTCAGTGAATGTTCATTAGCAAGCTTGGGGAGTCTCAGTATCAACATATGTGGATTGGAGACATAGCCATTCATGTTCCAGGTGTCTATGCTAAAATATATGCTTGATGGTAAATATATAAGACATTATACTTGTTCTAAGAAATGTCACAAAGAAGCTTCACAGTCTCACAGAGTTGTGACTTATTCACAAGATGTGGTCAGAAGGAGTAAAAATGCAAGGCACAAAGGTGTGCTATGACGTATATTTCCTTCTCAAGTTTGAATTACACACTTATGATGTGAAAGACATAGCGTAAACTTAGGGATGGTTTATATTTAGCTTTGGAATTCATGCAATGGAGGGTTACCTTTCCTGCTTCTGATGGTGCTTAGTTAACTCAAGCTGGCATTTTTAAAGCTTATATCAATTCTCTATGGGAGAACAGTAAGAAACACATGTCAAGTATCTGAAGAAAGTTGATTGGAGATTTAACATTAGCAGATGATTTTGTAATCTTAGTTTGCATTTTCACGACATTTAGTAAATTTCAATAGTTTACTGGTCCTCCTTATATCCCCTCAGGACAGACAATATAAACAGTTTTATAGATGAAGAAAAGAAAGGTCAGAGAGATGATCAGGTTTTACAAGAATCTTGATGTCTCTTTTGGGATTCTGCCAGGAAACAAGTTGTATCTCAAGGGATTGACTGAAAATAATTGATTGAAGGACAACAGATGCGCACCAACAAGAGATGATAAAATACTCAGCAGCTACCAGCAAAATGTATGACTACCTATCAAGGGCTGAAGAAGATAGAACAATATTCTGGGAACTAGGAGGAAGATACTACTGTGCAAAAAAGGTTATGACCTTAAAAAGTGGAATGTAGATATTGACAGAACTGTGGCCACACAGGGATAAATCCAGAGAAGAGCTAGTCCCATCCTCCTCTCTTGTCATTTTCTAATCACCTGTCAAAGATCCCCCGATCAGAATAAAGAAGAAGCCAAAGACCAAGGATCTCAGATGATGCAATCAAAAGAAATCAGATTCCTGGGGAAGATCATACCAGAGAATCATGGAACAGATCTAAGGGATCTACAGGATCTGGAGGAGACTGGTCAGCATGCCAGGTAAAAATGTCTAGTTTCAGGTCAACAAATCTAATGCTCTGTTCCTTTAAGGTACTATGCTACTAATACATCCACTCCCAAAGGAAAATCAAGAATTAACTGTAAGTATTTGAGAAGACTGGGGAAAAGATATGAGCTCTACTGAGGCACATTTCTCCTTTAGCCTATAACCTCTGCATTTCTTGATGTCTCACGGCTACAGAGAATCCTTTCTACTTCAACAGAAGTCATGCTTTGCAACCTATAATCTTTAGTATACAAATATGTTTTCATTTCTTCAAAGTAGATATAAACCCCAGAGATCAGATTGCTGACTTTCTTGAATTCTGAGCCCTGTATGTGCCAAGTATGCACATAAAACACAACAGATGTCCATAAAAATTTCCATTTGTTACACAAATACTTTCCAAGTATGTAAAGACAAGATCATGCTAATCAGGGAGAGTATTCTCACGTAGAACCAGTCAGTGTCCATTATCAGTCTTGGAGAGTCTCAGTATTAACAAATATAGACTGGCCATTCACTCTCCAGGTGTTGTATAATGTTAAGTTCTACAAAGTCTTATATGCAACACACACACACACACACACAAAAAAAAAAAACAAAAAACAAAAAAAACAAACCTGACAAACAAACAAATATACTCAACCACCACCCTGAAAAATACCAAATCTAAAAAGATAATGAAAGACTGCTAGGATGGTTCACATAAAAAAAAAAAAAGAAAGAAAACAAGCATAGTCTTATAATGTGATTTTTTTCTGTGAAGTACTCAAAATAAAGTGATATATAAAGAGGTTGTAACTCAGCCTATGTCATTATAATCTGTTGCTAGGACTACAGACACAGAGTTAGAATCCAACCCCGTCAGTGCTCTCAATTTGTCTGTTTTCTAAATGTCTGCCTCTCTTACCACTCTGATCCTCAGTAGTCTGAAAATTCCTTGCACTAAGCACAGCTCTTTCCCACCATCAGTACAAAAGATCTCTAGAAAGGCTTTTTGTTTTGTGTTAAGTCCTGAAATTCTTTTATCTTTACATGAATTCATTTTACCCAACGTCTTTCCTTCTTTGATTAGAGAACTTTAAATTGTAGAACAAAAGCATGAAATCTCTTCAACAATTTAAAAGCAAGTAATGAAAACACCTTAAGTCTGTGGAAAGAAAATGGAAGAAAACTCTAGAATAAGAGAGAGGTTGTGAAAGGCAATTGTAAGCCGGGGGCAGAAGGGAAACTTCCTTGCTTGCTAAAACAGGTCATCTCTGACAAAACTAAACAAAAAAGGTGATAATAAATGAAGGAACATTCTGTGTCTGTACATACAAAATAGGATAGATACACTGCTACTTCCTCTTAATTCAATGAAAAGAAAGATTTGTACTAATAGTATTTGGACAGGATATCCTGTGTGTATCTTGTACTATGAATAATTACTACAAGGACATCAATATGTCATGTATTAATTGTTGTAACTCTCCTTTTCTGAAACTGTCTCATTGCTATTTGTTTCTCAATAAAATTAACAAAATAAAGCAAAACAAAACAGGGAGGTGTACTCTCTCTAGTCGTTGCGCCCCCTTCTGTCCTGCGCTAGTGACCACACCCAACTGACCAACATTTGTGACTAAACTATTAATGAAACATTTCCCTAAAACAATTTAAGCTTTTATGTCTTCAAGGAATCGATCCAATCTCCTTAAGAAAGATTTCCTCTTCGTTTTCAATACACTTCCTTTCACTGCTTAAAACAAGACTCTGGCTTATTCACTATCATTTCTGATCATTTGTTTTCTTTCTCCCTAAAGCCATGAAGATGGCTATGAATTCTGACCAGTGGGCCCAAACTCCTGAAATATATTTGTAGTTAGCAGGCCCTGAAGAAGTGACAAATGTAAGTTTTCCTTCAGAAGGAAATTTAAAGAAAGAATATTAGACTATATGGCAAAAGTAATGAATTACATAATTAAAATTGTTTGAATTTTATTCTGACTCAGACAAAACAATAGTACTGTTCTTCTGCGACTAGTTCTCCAACTAAAGTAGAATTACAGCTTTGGAAATAAAAGATAGTTTTACTTAATAGCTTTACATCTAGTATACTATTTGTTTTGCTTTATTAACTAATTTGTTTTTAAGCTTGCTAGAACACCAAGCAGGGTTGTTGCCTAGAAGCTTCCTAGGAGATAGAGTCCCCTTGGGAGAGGACATTTTTCCTTGTCTTTTTCTTCTACTTTGGATGTGCATGGTAAAACACAACAACCAACTCACATATCATGTGCACTGAACTTCTGGATCAGGTATGTTAAGCGCAGGGAAGGTCTCTGTGAAGAGGCGTCTCATATTTTGATTAAAAGTTATTTAATTTGGTATAGTTAAGTTAATCTTGCCACAGAGGTCTTCAACTAGCCAACATTTCATCCCTATAAACTTCTATCTAAAAAATTTTGTGTCTCAAATCTTTGATGATGGTAAAAACACTCTTTTTTTTTTTTTTTTTTTGAGACAGGGTCTCACTATGCAATTCAAGCTGGCCTTAAACTCACTTTTGTAGCTCAGGCTGGTCTCGAACTCACAACAATCCTCCTGCCTCAGCCTCCCGAGTGCTGGGATTACAGGCATGCGCCACCACGCCCAGCTAACACTCTTATTAAATAACATTTTTCAAAAGAAAGAAATGTAGCCACAGCACAAAAATCCCAATCTTACACATAAGTATTGTGCGTGTTTATATTTGCATTTAGTCATTTTATAGATATTCAGTCATGATCCCTTTGTTTGAATTTCTTATTTCTATTCACTATCAGTTGAATAAGTCCAGGTGCCAGGTATTATGTTAGGTACATTCCTGGGTGTTTTCTATGAAATTTGTTACAGCCATCCTGAATAGATAATATCACCTTCAATAGAAGTTGCTATGGGCACCTGGGATAATATACAATGCAGACTCAATTCCACACTAGTATAACAAAACCAATTTGAATTTTTAAGGTACCGAAATTTTTAAATGCAGCAGACATTACTTCGCTTTTGCTCTATTTTCTGTTTTATTTCAGAAAACATGCATGTTTAAGCAAATCAGAGTACCCATAGTCCTAGTAAAACATCTTGCCTTATAAGATTTGGCCCAGATTTATCACTCATAATGAAAACAACTTGTTGGGTACAGCACAGTGACACTGAGACTCTTCCGTCATTTTTGCCTATAAAGATCACATTTCAATGTAATGTGCCAGCACATTTCATCAACCTTGGAAACTGGAGGGGTATTAGCATTTTGTCAGCACTCTGAAAGCAAGTGGAAGTGCTATAAATGAGCTGAGTTAAAACAGAATCTAGAATATTTGAAAGTTAATCAGACAGGGATTTTCAAGGGCATTTTGTAGGCAAAAGAAGGATGACAAAAATGAAACAGGAATACATAATGCTAATGCACTCCAGATTATGAAATTAATAGCAGAGCCTAAAACGCATTGCAGCTTTATCATTGTCTGTGTTAGCCGTAAGAGTTGATAACCTTACCCCAGCCTTCCACCTACAGGGATCAGATTAGATTAGCAATAGCGAGGACTCAGCTTAACTCAACAGCATTGCTGGTTAAATTGAGACTACTCACCTAGTTTCTCCTGACATACAGACAAATATTATTACATGAATCCCAGACATCTTTTATTTTATGTGCTGCATTTGATAAAAGAAAGTTTTGCTGGTGTTTCCAGAATATTCAAGAAAATTCATTCATCTTAAATCTTTTTACTTAACTGAATATTGCCCCATTACTATTCCTCTCAAAAAAGACTCCTTGGGCAGTGAAGTCGTCTCCATTTCATTTAGTTCTGTGCTCTCTATCACTGTACATCTGGCATGTTTCCATGAATGCCCTTAGATGGAGGGTCATTTTTAAATAGTTTTGTTCAGAGTTGGAGCAGGACATATTCTATTCACTCATAAAAGAAAAAAAAAAAAATCAGCCCAGTGCATTTGGGTTACAGATTTTGGCAATGCCAGGCAGATATTCTTTAGTATCTCTTTAAATCTTTCTTAATGTATAAATGACACTTAAAAGCTCCCCTTTCACAGCAGTTGGCAGAATACCTAAGAACATAACAAGTTACTTCCCTGGTAAATGCCATTTTTTTTCTTAACCATAAGGCTATACTTAAAAAACTGTAGAAATTTTTTAAAAGGAAAAGTGTTAAAAAAAAAAAAAAAAAAAAAAAAAAAAAAAAAGCTCCTCTGGGAATGAAGCCTAGGGTTTCCCAACTATGAAAAAAGAGTTGTTACGGAATGAAGAGCTTGATAGGGGCCAAGGACCTAGAGTTAATTTTTTCACAATGGCTGTTCAGATCAACTATATCAGGAAGAGTAGTTCTATGTCTGTACTAAGTATGCAATTTGCAAGAAGAAAGAAAAAGAAGACAGGTGGCTAGAGCTGATGCAGTGCAATGGCTCCATTTAAACAAGAAGAGCAAGAACCCAGATCCAACCCCGAATCCGACCACTTGCTGACTTCACTACTTAGCCAGTTTAGAGTACTTCTTCGGATCATGATTTCCCTGCGATAAATCAGATAAGGAGAGCTTCAGTGCATTCATTTTCTGTTACTGCCTAATGAATTACAAAAACTTAGCAGGCTCTATGGATACAGATTCAGTGGCATAAGATACCACAAATATATTTTCTGACAGTTTCCCAGGCTTGGGAGTCACATTTTAGTATTTGAGGGGTTTCATAGGCTGAAATCAAGGCTTTGGCTGTGTATATCTTAATTTGATGGCTTGATTAGTGAGAGATCTACTTAAGGAATAAACTTCAAGGACTCCTTGGGAAGATTAACTGAGTTACAATAATTGTAAAACAGTTAATGCCCAATGTGGCTACTATTATTTTCTATAGGCTGCTTTTCTTAGGCAGAGAAATCTTTATATTCTTGTGCTGTACAGTGGGATTAAACTCAGGCTATCTGTATTCTATTCAGGCTTTTCTTCCTCATGCTACCTTTCCAGGAGCATTTAGCCTAGTATGATCTTTCTAGAAAATGCTTCTCTCTGCAGCTATTTCTTTTGCTCCTAATCTAGCTATTTCAAATTAAATAACACCTCTTCCTCTTCACCTTGCATCAACATGTAACAAATTTCTCAAGGGGCCTCTGTGGTGGGTGGGTTTTTTCACCTAGCCCCAGTCTCCAAGGCAACCACATTATGTTACTCAGGCTGTGGAATTTTTCTGTATAAATCAGTGCAGATGTACAGTATGGCCTTAGTAGCAGCCAGCCAACCAGAGTGAAGCACAGATAATATGCAGAAGAGCCACCTCCTCAGATTTCCAAAGCCACTTTTCTCTCTAACTGTAAATTACAATTTGAGCCTGCAGGCTGCTCTTGTCCGCTGACCTGGCTCACTCACATAAATATACAAAACTCCCACAGTCAATTTAGGAAAAGAAATTCTTTACTTTTACTTCATATCTACTTAGATTCAGGGGCATATTTTACACTCTGAAGGCTGAGATGCATTACAGTTATGTACTGTATCTCTTTTGCACCCATTTTAGCAGGATTTCTGTAAATAGAAAGTTAAACATAATAACAATCAGTTATCACTCTTCACCGAGCTTGTCTTCTCTGGAAGTCATGGATAGGTTGGGAAGACATGCAGGGACCGTCCTTGGAAAGTCTGGAACTGCGGAGTGTACAGTTTCTAGGTGCTACTTCCAATATCAATGGTGGAAAGTATGGATCAGGGGAAAGGAGTGTGAGGACATTTAGTCTTGTGTCTGTAATGATGGGAAAGTCTGGGATCAGTAAGTATCTTTGCTATGCATATTAGTTCACTAGGCTCATGTAACAAACTCGATAGCTTCAGCAATGGGAATTTAGTCTTTCATCCTTTATTTATTTTTATTTTATTTATTTTCATGTACTTGGTACAGAGTCTTCCTATGCAGCAGTCTCACTATACAGCGTAGACTCGTAGATCCTTCTGCCTTCAGCCTCCTCAGTGCAGGATTACAGGCATGTGCCACCACGGCCGGTCTCAGTGGCCAACTCAGTGTGCCAGGAAATGGGGACAGTGCAGCATCAAGACTAGAATTCCAAGACAGTGCATTAATTCTTCTGAGCCAGGAGCTCTCCTCAGCTCAGAGATGGTGCTTTCTCCTCGTTTCTTATGGTGTTCTTTCCTCTGTGTGAACATCTTTGTGTCCTTCCATTACTTTCTCTTTTTTCTTGTTCTTTTCCACCTTTTCCTCCTCCTTATGCACTTCCACCTTCTGCTCTTCTTCTTTGTCCTAGCTTTATTTATTAGTATATTTTTGTGATACATAAGGGCTTCCTTCACCGTATGTATTTGGCACATATACATAAGCGTCTGAATGCTTTTAACATCCCCTTCTTCTGCTCCCCTCCCTTCTTCATCTTCTGGTCCCTTTTATATTTGCAAAAGATCTCTCTCATTGTCTTATTTTATCTAGCTTTTTTTTTTTGCTCTTCATTTATATTTTGGATCTTTCACATGAGAGAAATCACACAGTATTTAGGCTTGAGTGTCTAATTTATTTCACTTAACATATTTTCATTCATTGTTCCACAAATGACTCAGATTTACCCTTCTTTAAAGCACAGTAGTATTCCATTATGTACAAATGCCGTATTTTCTTTATCTATTTCTCTATCAATAGTCAGACATATAGGCTGCCTCCAAGATTTAGCTAGTATTAACTGGTCTGTTAAAAACATTGGCATACATTTATTATTATAATATGATATAATTTTTATCTCTTTCACTAAGATGGCTTATAAGGGAATAGCTGGTTTAAATGGAATTTTTACTTTTAGTTTTTTAAATAATCTATACACTGATTTACAAAATGGTTTGCATCTTACATTTACAGTGACATTTAAATTCATTTCTGTAAATGTTGTTCACATCCCAGCAACAATGTAAATGTATTGTTTCACCACAGCCTCACCAGAATTTACTATTATTTGATTTCCTGATGACTCTAATTCTTTCTTCATTTATATGAAATTTCAATGTTGCTTTAATTGCATTTCTTTAATGGTCAGTGATGTTGGACACTTTTTATGTATTTATAGAAATCAATATTGATTTGTCCTCAAACAACTGGCCCAGCTATTTTGCATAGAAAGTATTTTCCCAAAACAGTTAAGGAGATCATATTACAGTGATATATGCATACAAATGTTTATAGTCAGATGGCTTCCAATTTTTAGTGCTGTGACATTTCAAACAGTCTCAAAAAACATTCAGACAGTCTGTATCTTAGATAACACCTAAGATCCACAAGCTTACTTCTTATCCTTATTTAATAGATGATTTTCATAAGAGAAGAACACCAACAGGGCCAGAGAGACACCTCAGCATACTAAAGCACCTACTTAGGCAGACACAGGGGCCCCTGTGCCAATCCCAGTGTGCCATTTTGGCCCTGCCCCTGGGCCGCACTGAGGCATCAGTTGAGACGGGCATGGTGGTGAGCACCTGTAATCCCAGGACTTTGGTTTTCCATCCTTCGACTTTGAGCCTATGAATGTCCTTTTGAGTGAAGTGTGTTTCTTGTATGCAGCATATTGTTGGATTTTGTGTCCTAATCCACTGTGCCAGTCTATTTCTCTTAATTGGAGAATTAAGTCCGTTTACATTGATGGTTATGATTGAAATGTGCTGACTTATGTTTGTCACGGTATTTACCTGGTGTTGTTTATTCCTTTGTAGCCTGTGTTTAATTGTCTGTCCTGTTTAGTGGGTTCCTTCCATTCTCATTCATGGAGTCATTGTGGTCATTGTAGTCTCTCTCTAGAACATCTTTAAGCAGCCTGGGAAAGGATGGCTTTGTCATCATGAAATTCTTTAGTTGTTCTTTGTCGTGGAAGTATTTAACTTCTCCATCAAACTTGAAAGAGAGTTTTGCAGGGTATAATAGTCTGGGCTGGAATTTGTTTTCATGTAGGACTTGAAGAACTCTGCTCCATGCTCTCCTTGCCTTCACTGTTTGTGTAGAGAAGTCGGCTGTAATTCTGATGGGTTTTCCTTTGAATGTGAGCTCCTTCTTCTCTAGCAGCTTTCAGTATATTATTTTTGTGTTGGATTTCTGCGATCTTAACTATATGTCTCGGTGTGTTTCTACTTGAGTTCAGGTTATTTGGTGCTCTGTATGCTTTGGTGACCTGAATGCTAGAGTGTTTCCTCATATTTGGGAAGTTTTCTGCAATTATTTCTCCCCAAATTCTATTTATGTCATTTGTATTGACTCCTTCATTCTCGTTGATACCAATTATTCTCACATTGTTCATTCTGGCGTCATCCTGCAGGTGATGGATTATTTTTTCCTGCATTCTCGTTGTTTTTAAGAGATCCTTTCTCACCTTTTCACTAGCTGCTCTGGCATCTTCAAGATCTGAAACTCTGTCTTCGCTTTCACTCAGATGGTTTTGTAGACTCGTGATTGATATTTTTAGTACTTCTATATCTCTTTGACTGTGTTTCATGTGTTCTATTTCTTTTCTGTATTGCTCATTCAAGGAATCCATCATATTTCTGATCTCCTCAATTTTTTATCCATGTCTTCTTTAGAGGTAGTTATTAATTCTTTTTCTGCCATGTTTCTTCCAAGTTAGGTTTCCTCTGTATATTTCTGGGCTTGTTTCTGTATTTCAGATGCTATGACTTCAAAAAGTTCTTTTTTGATTTCAGAACTTATTTCTGCTTTGAGTTCCTCATGATCTTTCTGCTGTTGTTTCTTTGCTTCAGATGCTGTTAATTCATATATATCAGCTGCAATAGTGCTCTCTGCACTTGTTCTGGGTGAGCATAGTTTTTCCACCCAATGTTTCTGGAATTCATTCTTTATTTCAGATACTATGTATTCAGATATTTCTTTTTTATTTTGGGGAATTACTTCTCATTTTATTTCCCCTATAGCTTTCTGCTGTTGTTCTTTTGGTGCTGTATTTGTTAATTCATTCATTGCAGCTGAGCTAATGTCCTCTGCTCTTCCTAATGGACTCGAGGTCTGGGATTGCATTTTTCCCCTTCTCTTTGTCATTTTGTATAGCACTGATCTTTGACCTTCGGTGTAGAGCTTTGGTGCAGGTATAACCTTAGCTTGTTATGAGATTCGGGTGCCAGTCTATTAAGTTTGAGATTTTCCAGGTATGCGTAACCTGGATCTAGCTGTTGTGTTCAGTTCATTTTTTGCTGCAGCTCCTTGGTTCCCGGGGTCAGCCCTCCTGTGTCAGGCAGGTCGTTCCCCAGGTGGGTGGGCCTGGGCTTTGGTGGGTCTTCTGGGCTGTACTGGGTCAGCCAGCCTGTGCTGGGTCCGGGTCTACAGGCCGTAACCTAAGAAGGCTGGGAAAGGTCCCTCTGGTGCAGCGGGCCTGGAGCCCTCACTCACAGGCCAGGCTGTGCTGGGTTTTAGGAGGTGGCGTGGGACCAAGAATTGCTGAGAAATGTCCCTCTGGCGTTGCAGGCTTGGAGTTCTCACTCCAGGCTGACCTTCACTGGGTCTGGGGCTGTGGGGTAGGATCGGTAATCACCTGGAAATGTTTCTCTGGCACAGTGTGCCTGGAGCTCTCACCGGGCCACGGGGGGTGGGGGGCAGGTAATCCCTGGGAAATGTCTCTCGGGCGCAGCGGGCCTGGAGTTCTACACTCACTGAACTTTGATGCCCAGAGAATCGGGGAAATTGCCACTTGTTCAGTGGGCTTTAGGGCAGGGGACCTGGGGAGGTGTTGGTGAGTGAGTCCTGAGGGTTCAGGCCTGTCACTGACTTGGAGAGGTTGGGGGCAGGGATCCGCGGAGTGCGCGTGGGAAGAAGCCAATGGCTCTCCCTCAGACTCACCACACTCTCACTGATCTGGGAAGCCTGGTGAGTCCTGCAAATTCCCACTCGCTGGGAGAGCTTGGCGTGGGATCCAGGGGACCGCTGGAGTCAGCCACTGTGTCAGGCTGGTCTCTGGCTTGGCGGTGTAGGCAGGATCGAGTAGGCTGCTGGAGTGGGTCTCGCTGTCTCTGGCAGGTCTCTGGGGCTGGGCGGGTGCAGGCGGGATCCAATCCCAGGACTTTGGAAGCTAAAAAACAGGAAGGATGACTATGAATCCAATCTGTGTAGTGAGCCTCTGTATGCCCTGGACTGTATACAGAGAGAGAGAGAGAGAGAGAGAGAGAGAGAGAGAGAGAGAGAGAGAGAGAGAACACTAAAAGAAGAATTAGAATAAGAATACAAGTCCTCTAGCCTCCAGTCCAATATTAATTGAATACTTTATTGAAATATTAAAAACCTTCTAGTAAAAATTGAGACTGCATAATGGAGACATACTACAGAAAGGATGCGCAGGTCCTACTCACTATGCACCAATAGCATTACCCTAGCTGTATAAAAAAAATGTCTTCAGTAATTGACATTGCTGAAGTAATTGCTCTTAGGTAGCAAATTATCCTGTTTGAGAACAGTTTCTGTAAATTCTGGAGAAAGAAAACCCAAACTTCAAATTCATCTTGCCCTACTGGAGCTTATCCAGCTGCTTTGTGTTTGCAATGATCTTAGCTGGCCCAGTTAAGTTCAAAGAAACTGAGGCAAAAATCATAAATTGTTTAAAGGGGAGAAATTAATTGAACCTCATCTTGTTTGGTCAAACTGAAAGGGAAAAAAATCTACACTCAGGTGCTTGCTTGAAACAAAAAACAAAAACAAACAAACAAAAAAATTATGCACTAAACTCAACAGCCCCTAAAATAAGGCTTTATGAGGAACGGTCCCTCCCAAATGGCTTTATATGGCTTATAACTGAAATGTTTAGTCTGAAGGAGTCAGGGAAGGACTGCATACTCATCAGCATTGAACCAAAGTCTTTCAAAGGGCTGAATCATCCAGCATGGTGGGTTCCAGCACACACTGGACCCTTGCCCAGAAAGAGGAAGTGATGGCCTTCAAAGGTTTATTTCAAAGTAACTGTAAGAGAATGCAGTGCAGGGACCTTTGTGTTTTCTGAGTTTTTTCTTTCCCACCAAGGACACTGTTTTAATTTATCTCTGTGGGGTAGACAGTCTCCCTAATCTAACATACTAGAGACAATTAAATTCCAAAATCCTTTATCTCCAGAAGAGTTTGTGACAAAATACTATTGAACAGCATTCATCCCTTCCCTTGGAAGAGAAAGACTTTGTCTTTTGATGAATCATCACCCTGAAGAATAGAAAGACAAACTATAGGCAGGAAACTTAGAGATTTTTGTCCACTAGCACACCTTTCAAACTTCTGCTCATGTAAAAATCAGCCTCGGCAATGTCACAAATGCAGATTTCAGCTTCCCACTGTACAAATTCTCTTTCAAAAGGAGTAAGGAGGTCCCAGGCATCTGTATTCTAATACTTCATCTACATTTTTTGCCTGATGGCAACCAGACTCAAACAGAAACACTGACCTACTCCAGCTTTGTCATTTTCCAAGTGTGGAAATAGAGACCTAGACAAGTTCCAGCAGCAGATTAGAAACATAACCAAAGTGAGAAACAAGATCTCTTGGTTCTTTTGTTCAATGTTAATTCCTCAGCCTTGCCATAAGTATATTACTTAGTTATCATTATAGGACCCTATCATATACTAAAATATGGTATCATTGTAATATCATATTGAACATTTCAACTGAAATTATGAGGACCAACATGGGGACGCCACAATTTTCTTCCTATTTAGCATCAGTTCAGAACACAAAACATGACTACTGTCAAAAATCATTTCATAAAGAAAAGGCATTTAACATATATTAATAAAAAAAATCCACAAGTCTTTAAAAACAAGTCTCCTGAGGATCTGTTGTTGTGTTCCACTTTGTTACAAACGTTATGAAGTTAAGAACAAGAGAGCAGCCATGTTTTGAACTAACATTTGTGGCTCCAGCATGGCATTTGGCCATACTGAACAAGAGACTTCATAAATGGATCTCACAGGCTGTTATGACATGGCCTTGTGCAGCTGCAACTCATGCCAAATTTATTTGTTTGTTTCATCAGGTGTGCCACAGCTGCCTTACCCAATGAGTTCTCAGAACTGAAGACTGTTCTGGGTTGTGAGAAGTTCACGTTGTTTTATTTGGTTCTCAGTAACTAATCTGGTCAGTGTTCTAGTCTCCTTGTTCCCCTGTTATCATCAGAGTAGAAAGGAAAAACAACATGAGGAGTGATAGCAGCTGCTGCACAACATGAACTTTTTACCTAAGCCCTCTGCAGGGCAGAGTGTGTGTCTGCTTTTGTTTTGATTCTGAACAGCACCCAGAAGGTCTATAGTGTCCCAGATCACTGAGAAACAAGGTGCTTCCAGCTTCTCATTGTGTCAGCTTCAGTCAAAGGAGCATGGAGATAATGCAAGGTGTTTAGTGTTGGTTATCTCTTAGATGTGAAAGTTTCTGTGGTCCCCTGAGGAGAAAATGGAAGAAAAGTGGTTTTCAGTTCAGAAAGTTATAGTCATTATTTCACATTTTATAGAAATAATAACTGGCTGTATATACAGGGTGATCATGGGGCCAAAGAAATACATGCCCAGTCCAAAGTAGGAAGAGTCCAAATGCAGCTCCAATCCAGCACCAAATCAAATGAACATGTTGTAGCTCAGAGCCATTGCAGAGAGGGCTACAGTAGGAGGAGTGGGTTCAGGGTGAAGAAAGAAACAGTTCCTTCTACAGTACAATAAAGTAATACAAAACTGTTTAATAAGCCTTGAGGCTCAAAAATGACTTTTCTAAAACAGGATTTTCTTTAAGAAGTCTTTTACCTACTTTCTTAGCAAGGAAAAACAAAATCTCCTGCGGCCAATAAATTAGATGTCAAGTGTTCATATTTATAATACATCTATATGTGAAAGCATTGATTGCCTAGACATAAAAGCACTTTGTACTCTTCAGTTATTGAATGAAAAGCCTGGAAAATGTCCTTACTTAAAGGTGCAAACAATGTCTTTCTCCTGAGGCAAAGGAAACATTTCTCTAAATGATAGAGGTTCTTTGATCTTTGTTAATAAATCATTCGAAAAGTAAAAATGTTCTGTGCACAACACAATCAATCAAAAGTCACACATAAAATAAGAGCAAAAAAGAAAAAGAAAAAAAACATAAGCTTCCAGACAGTGCCAGTGCCCTTATCACAATTGCTTCCTGACAGAAAGAGCAGAAAAACAAGCTCAGGACAAGGCCAGTGAAAGGCTGGTTTAGAGGCCTTGTTTCTTGGTTGCTCTAGGTATCAAAATAGGAAGTAAACAGCCTCGAAACAGTTCTGAGAATTGCCCAGAGGAAGTGTTGCTTCCTCTCTTTGCACTTGCTGAGTTTGTTTATCTTTCATTCTCCCAGCACTGCCTTCTGCATGGTTGGGACCCCTGCACAAAGGTGTTCTTTTCCCATTTGCCTGTGAACAAATACCCCCTATCTGGCCCAATACATTCATTTCCTTCCCTCCCCTACCAACAAATCGTGATAAGGAAATAGAAGCACAAACAAGCCCCACCAACTTCCATGCAATGAAGTCACCTGAACAAACAAAACAAAACAGACACCAGGCTTCGTGGAAATATTCACTGTAATGTGTGAGGAAACAGACACTGAAGCTGAGCAGGTTCCCAGCACCACCCAAGCAGTGTGTCAGCATGGCTGAACTACTTCATCCGGCTCCTCAGCAGTAATGGATAAACAGTTTGGGAACTCATTAACTGTTCAGCCTAGCATTGGTTCCTACCAAAAGAAACCATGTAAACTTATTTTACAAGGAGCCTGAATTTGTGTTACCACCTTTTGGGTGATTTTTAATACACCGTCATCACTAGCCTGACACTTGACACTTACGTAAGGCTTTTCAAGCATTTGTGCCCACAGAGCAGTAATGTATTTGGCTGCCCAAGTCCTTCTGCGAGCCAAAGAAAGCTTGTGTATTCACCAGGTCACCTCTGCTTGGCTTTGCACAGCCTATTTCTGATTCATATAAAGGTGTTCTTAAAATTTTTCTAGGTCATCTGAGTTTCATTTAACATGAACTTTTTTTTCAAACTTTTATTTATTTGGCAGATGGTCTGGTTACACAGCTCAGTGATCCTCCTGTCGTAGCCTCCCCAGTGCTGGGATTACAGGGGTGCACCACCACTCCATGTTCCAAGGCCGGCATGGCAAGTGGTATGGGGGTTCAAACTCAGGTCCTTGCACTTGCCAGGCAGGCACTAGACCAATGAGCTGTCTCCCTGGCCCCTAACCTAAACATTTTGATATGAAACAAAATGCTGCAAGATAGTATCTGCTAAGTCAGGATCATCCCAGAGAAATGGGTTAATTCTCTGGGTTAGGTACAACACTCAGCTTGATTTCTACAATGGCCTTCAATTTTCCAACACCTATAAAGTGTTTGCCATTTCAAAGGATACCAGGATACTCAAAATTTTGAAACATATCTAATTGTGATATAATTATTTTAGCATGAAGACAAATTGTTGGATGCTACACTTTTTATTTTCCATCCTAGTGAATCAGTCTTTCATAAAATTTACTGATGGATTGGCCTTTATAATGGGTTGGTACTATTGCTATCTCTTTAGGTCTCTTTTAAAGCAGAGACAGAGCATTTCTATTGCTTTATATAGAGTACTTATGTTCTAATAATATCTGGGGTATTAACTTTACAGTGTTAATTGTATAAATATTATTTTTCTGTGGCTTTATGTGACCTAATCACATTTAACATAATGTCAGGGAATTCACTTTAAGAAGCCATAGGAGAAAATTTTAGCCGAAGTGTATACAAAAGAAGCACTGATATTATGGCTTGGTAAGAGAAACAACAAAAAAAAAGTTAAAGAAGTTTGAATTTTACCATGCTGCTTTAGGGGAGAACAAAATTCATCTGGACAAAATGCTTAATTTCCCACCTTGTACTTTTTAGAAGTCATTCTTTTTGTTCCACATATTGAATTAAGTAAGAGAAAAATCCAGGAGCTCTCCAAGTAGGCAAGCTCAATACCCTTCTGGGAAACAGTGATCTGACTGACAGCTGACCCAACAGAACTAAGGGTCTCTGTAAAGAACCACTTCAAGGCACCTTGTGCCTCAGGCCCTTCAAACCACGGCAAAGGAGCAATGATTTAGGGCTGCAGATGAGAAAGAAAGAGAAATTCATAGGTCAGGTTGAGCCATATATATTATCAATCTGCAAGCTCAGTCTGAAAACTATAAGTGTTTTCCTCCTTTTCAAACTGTTTCTTACTTTTGTCTCTGCTAAAAAGATGAACCTCATTCGCATAGTTTGGAACACAATCAATGAAACTGGAATGTGGAAATGTAAAACGAATTTGGTGACATGCGACACAAAGGTTGACAGGCAAAAGTGAAACTGTAGAGTGACATAAGGGTTAATCAAGCCATGAACGGCCACACCCTGAAGTGGAAGGTCACGAATAGTTACAGCTAAATAAGTAGACTGACTCACTAATACCTATTCCCAGTAATGTAATTGTTATCTAGGTAGTGATATTTGTTTATTTTATACATCATCTCTAGCCATATTCTCTCTGATGGTTATTTCACTGTTTGAAGAAGATGAGTTTGGATAGTGATTGCTTTATGAAGTGACAGTAGCATGTCTTCAGTGAATTAAAAAAAAGTCCGTGAAAGCATACTACCCCGCAGAAGGTGCCTGTGGCTGTCAACATCAGTAGTTTTTCTTCCTGAAGCTTTAAGAAAACAAACTGAAGAAATGAAATGAGACAAATACTTTAATTTACTTCCAAGCAGTCAAACTAGAGATTAAGGGTTTACATATCAACAAAACTTCTTGCTGGTGCTTTTGAGTTTTAGACCACTAATGCAAGACGTTCTGAGCTTGGGAAGGAATAATACATTTTACTCTCTAAATTAACATTCTTGGTTCTTCTTCCATGTTACTGTAACACCATACCAAGAGTGATTGCCCTGTCTCATTAATAGCCCAATTGGGCCTATAAATGCTGCAGATAGATAAGTCAGCACTCAGTAAGTATGTCAACAGTCAGCTTCTTAAACCAGAAGCTGAAATGAAAATGTAGTTAGTGTTGAATTTTAGTGTGTAAGCTGCGATGCAATTGAATAACATGATGTTTACAACTGGATTCCAATGAATCCAACTGGGATTTCTGCGTGGTCCCCACCCTGGAAAACCAGCTTGAATTCTTGTACTCAAGCCAGATTCCAAAAGACACCATAATTAGATCCCAGAAGAATACATTGCTTTTGGCGGATATCACCTACTGAATTATATGGGGTAAAGGCTGGCCAAAGCAATGCTCACACTCGTACAATGATCCAGTTAATTGCAAAGGTGAATGCAGTCATTATAATTATGACTAAGCTCACACTGGGATTAGGTTATCCCTGAAATGGAAAACAAAAGCTATTTTGAGAAAGGACATAAACCTGAGGCAGACTCTCCCAGTGTATGATGCCTCACTTTTTTTTTACAACATTCAAGTGAATGTTTATTGAAAAAAGGTGTCTGGCAGATTACAAAGTGCATGAGAAAAAAATGACTAAATGCAGGATGCGACACTTTTTTTTTTTTAAGGAATTAAAGGCTTTTTTATTTTTTGTTTATTTAAAAAAAATCTTTTATTTATTTATTTAGTACATGGCTCACAACGCAGCTCAGAATTGTAGTGACCGTCTCGTCTCAGCCTTCCCAGTGCTGGGATTATAGGTGTGCCACTCAGTGCCTGGGGCTGGCACAGCATGATATGTGGTACCAGGGATCAAACCCAGGTCCCTGTGCTTGCCAAGCAGGTACTTAGACTGAATTATCTCCTTGGCCCAAGGCAAGGTTTCTTTAGCTCACAATTTGCGGTGGTTTCAGTGCATACTTGGCTGGCTCCAAGGCAGAGTGGCCCATGGCAGAGGACAGCAGTTCATGGTGGCAGAAAACAGCAAGAGCGAAGGGAGGAGTAAGGGCAACACAGCAGAGGCGGTCCTCCCGCCTTTCCTGCCATTGCCCTCGGGCTATCACCCGAGGGCAGCACTTACACCCTTAATCCCAGCCTTGGATCATGAATTAATCCCAAGCTTTTGAAGCTGCGCCAATGGCTGCACGAGGCTTTGAGGGGACACCCAAATACAAGCCATAACAACAGAGATATCTCTTTTCCCCCACTCCCTCTCCTGTCCTTGTCTTCAATTTAGTAATTACTTCCTTTTGAACATGTTTATTCTGTTTTCACCGTATCTATTGTACCCTTCAGATTTTATTTTCTCTTTCAAGTTTTCACAATAAGGTGACAATACAATGTTTGTTCATGTGGGTTTTATTTATTTCACTTAAGAGTATGGTCTCTAGCTGCATCCATTTACTGATAAAAGTCTCAAAATTGTCCTTTTTTATACCTGAATAATATTCCATTGTGTTAAACATACCACATCTTCTTTACCCATTCCTGAGTTGGCCATTCAAGAAATGCAAATTAAAACATTTACCCTTTCTTCTGACCTTTGAAAGCCCTGAAGCCCCTCTTTCTCTAGCTTTCCACACTGGCTGCTCCCATTCCCAGAAATATTTCTTTGTGTCTCCTGTCAGCTGCCAGGCCTTCTGCTACTTAAGCTACCTTCCCAACAAGTCCTTTCCTGCCCAGCCTGGAGACACTGGTGCTCAGCTCTGCTCTGTCTGAACATGACTTCTGCACCCTACGTTCCAGTTACCTTGCTTGTTTTCTTTCCAGAATCCTCTTGCCCTCCATTATCAGCTGTCTCATGCAGCTTTCAACTCCCAGGGCTGGTTGGGTGCTGGCACTTAGTAGGTTCTTATTTAACAGTGGCTCTTTAGGAAGATGCAAGGTGTCCTGGCCGGGATCCCCAGGAGTGAGGCTGCAACCCCAAAACCCCACAGCCTGGTGCCCCTACTCCAAGTCTTTTTGCCCTCCAGATGTGATTTTCACCCCCAGTGCTGGACGGTGGCCTCCTGAGTTTGGCAGATGAGGAGGCAGAGCTTAAGAGAGTGGTTGCATCAGTCAGAAGGCAGAACAGAAAGTGTACAGCTGCGTTAGGAGATGCTCTCTGATCAGTCGTACTTTCTCCAATGAAAAACAAATGAACATCCCAGGGCCAGGCTGTTCTCCAGAAGGGCCATCTGTGGGCTACTTCAGGCAGGAGGGGTCCATATTTATTCAGAGGTCTGCAGGAAGCAGAGAAGCTTGACTGAAGTTTGGTCAGTAAAAATTTTGTTCCAGCCGATCACTGGGAGAAACAGTTCAGTTCCCTGTGTATGAAACAAAGAAAGGGAACTGAAGAGTCTGACTGTGGCCTCAGAATAATAAATCAGGTGGGGGGATATCTGTGAGCACACTTTAAATCATATTAATAGGGGAAATGAAACTCCCAACCTGAAAGGTACCTGGGATGAGTTTGTGTTCTCTAAAAATCAAAGAATGAATCTTAGGAACAAAGGGAGGTTAAAAGCAGAATATTTATTGGGGGAAAGAAAGCTTCTGCCTGAGAGGGACAGAAGGGGGGCCTGAGCAGCGTGTCCCCCAACACATTTTGATTATTACCACTATATTTCTCTTTATCTTTTAATAATTTTAGTGAAAGTCTATGCATGGCCATTCACTTATAGTCACATGCACTTTAGTCTAAGAATGAACAAACCTGTGATTTTTAAATAAACCAACTCACCAGGGATATTCTTGCAGCAAAATTATGAAGTACGAGAAAAATTCAGGGTCGTGAGCAGGAAGGAAGAAGGCCAGAGCATCACCTCTCCTAAGTTTCTGCTGCAGTGAGCTTTGCCCCAGAGGTTTTTGTTGCTATTGTTTGATTTTTATTTGTTTTCTTCTGTTATTTTATTAGCAAATTTTCAGGTCAGCTAATAAAAGCATTTACTGAGTGCCAACTATGTGTTATGCTCTGTAAAATAACAAATGCTTTAGAAATTCTAGGCGGTATTTTTTAATCAATAAAAAAGTAAACCCATACTCTATACTATGTATTTATTCTTTCAGTGTTCTTCATAAAAAACAGGATTTTGTCTACAAATATGATATCAAGTCTAGCACTGCAGTAAACTTAAAAATAATTCAGATTGCATTTTGTTTTATTTTAAAGAGGATAAAAAAATAAAACATTATAAATGACACAGAATTTCAAAAACCAAGATAATAGGAATTCAACAGTAGTTGTTACATTGCATATTGTTGTCTTCAAAGTAGTTGTTTAGATTACCAGATATAATCATGTAAAATTGGTCAAAAAGTTAATCATTAACTGTTTCTTTCAATAAACCAACACAAATTAGTAGTATAATCATCCTAGCTATCCTGTGTATATATGTACATGTATTCATGTGTATATACATATAATTTGTCATTTTTAAATCTTGGACACCACCCAAATACCCATCATCTGAGGAATGGACAAAAAGATGTGACATTTTTATACAGCGGAGATTACTCAGCTATAAAACTATAAACCTTAGGCTTTTTATAGGTAAATGGATGCAACTAGAGGCTATATTCATAAGTGAAATAAACCAGATCCACATGTATAAGCATTGTATTGTCTCCCTAGTATAAGAACCTGAAAAAGTAAATAGGATCTGAAAGTTACAATGGATATTGTGAAAGGGAAAAAAGTGCTCAACGGGAGAGAACAACTAAGATGAGGGAAAGGAAAAAAGAAAGAAAAAAGGGGAAAAGAAATGTATATGTATATACATAGGACAGATTGAATAATTGTACTGCTGATTTCTCTTAGTCTAGGGAGAAAATTGAATTGAATTGAATTGAGCACTTAATACTTAAATGCTTTTCTCTCTCCTTTTTAATTTTTTAATACTTTTTGACCAATCTTATAGGCTTATATATAGTAATCCAAACAACTAATTTGAAGACAAAAATATGCAAAATAACCATTGTTGAATTCATATAATTTTGTTTAATGAAACTTTTTATCATTTCCAATTTTTTTATTTTTTGTAGTCTCTTTTTAGAAAACAGAAACGTGAAATTAAAAACAAAATTTGAACTCCACCACAACGGGCATATGGGAAAGAGTCATGGTACCGGAAGCCGGCGGGTTCAGCTGGTCCCCTCCAAGTTGGCAGGCCTACCATGTGAGAGCTGCAGGGCCGGCAGCCAGCAGGGCCTAGCGGGTCCATTCCACCTCAGCAGATCTTCCAGGACCTACATTCATTGAGCACCAGTAGTCTACTTGGGTGGGGCTCAGCTGCAAGGCAGTGAGCAAAAACCCAACACAAGCCAGATCCTGCCAGTTAGGTTTGAGTCCAGTCGATCTAGACCAGGTGAGCTGAAGTGTACTTCTGGGCCAGCTGAGCCCAGACTAAGGCCCAGAACTACAGGAACTTCCTCGTGGCACAGAGGTGGCAGCAGGTAACTTAGGTGAGCTAGTCTGACTGGAAGACTCCAGGTGCATAACGGGGAGGTGCCCAGACAGAACTCAGGGGAACTAACTTAAAAATAAATTCCCAGTTGAAGATCTGTTATGTTATACAATTACAATGTTTGCTCCTATGGTGTAAAGTACAAATGCATTGGCTACAGAAGTTTGTCAAATTCTAAATTTCACTAGTTATTATTAGTATTGCTCATTGTACTACTGTTAATAGGAAGCCATATCTGCATTAACCACATTTTTCCTTGGTATTAATTTTGGGAGGTCCTTTGGTAATAACCTCACCAAAGCACTACATGATGGACAGGGGACAGCCCCAAACAGAAACCAGTATCCCACTCTTAATCAATAGAGAAGGGAAAATCTTGAGACACACACAAAATAAGAATCTCTGGCACAGGAGAGATACCTAAAAAAGACCATATACAGAGAGGGTCTGAATTCAATGATGTAGCTACCTACTACCAAACTTTCACAAAAATGTATCACAGAAATCAAAATAAAGAGTTCTGTCTGAAATAGAAAATGATAAAAAGAAGGAGCAAAATGCATTCTCAGGCCCGGAGCAAACCCAGAACAAACTCAGGAAGCATCAGCGTAAAAGAAATTGCAATCAACACCTGAAATCTCTGAAATAATAGCAACTGAAGTAAAGAAACAACTTCAGAAGGGTATAGTGGAAATCAGATCAGAAATAATCTCACAGATAAAAAGTCAAATGATAACTACAATGAAAGAATGTTTTCTTTCCTTTTTTTTTTTTTTTTTTTTTTTTTTTTTTTTTTTTTTTTGTGGAACCAGGGATTGAACTCAGGACCCTTGCCAGGGTCTAAAAGCTGGTTCTTTAAAATATTAAATAAAATTTATAAAACCCAAGCCAACCTCTTCACAAAGAGGAAATAAAAGCTCAAATTCAAGCAATAAGGAATAAAAAGATTGAAATCACTACAGACCCTAGAGAAATTCCAAAGATCATCAATACCTATTCTAAAATCTTTACTCTCACAGGATCAAAGAAGGAAAAAAAAAAGAAAGAAAGAAAAAAAGAGGACACAGAAGAAATGGACAGATTCCTAGATAGGTGCAAACTGACAAAACTGAATCAAGAACATATAAAAACTGAATAAACAAATATCAGCCAATGAAATTGAAATTATAGTAAATTTTAACCGACAAATGAAAGCCTAAGTCCTGATGGATTCACAGCTGAAATCTACAAAAAATTTAGAGAAGATTTAATCCCAATACTCATCAAACTCTTGAATGAAATGGAAAGGAAGCAATATACCCAAAATCATTACTAGAAGCAAGTATTATACTGATACTGAAACCAGAGAATGGTCTAAGCAAAATAAAGAATCATAGGCTGAGCCGGGCGTGGTGGCGCATGCCTGTAATCCCAGCACTCGGGAGGCTGAGGCAGGAGGATTGTTGTGAGTTCGAGACCAGCCTGAGCTACAAAGTGAGCTTAAAGCCAGCCTGAACTGCATAGTGAGACCCTGTCTCAAAAAGACAAAAAAAAAAAAAAAAAGAATCATAGGCTGATCTCCCTTATGAGCATAGAAGCAAAAATCTTTAGTAACATGCTAGCAAATATAATACAGAAAGTCATCAAGAAAATTAAATACCACCACCAGGTAAGATTCATCCTAGGGATGCAAGGATGATTCAACATACACAAATCTATAATTATAATGCACTAGCCCGGCCCAGTGAATGTGTAGGAGAACTTCTGGTTTCCCCTGTCATTGGCAAGATACACAGAGAGCAGAACTACGGCATCTATATGCGTGAGACACTCCACTGCACCCCCAAGGCCCAGCAACTCCCTGCAGCCCCTGCCCCCAGACCTGCTGAGCAAGTGAGAAATTCTGAGACTCTCTCAGCCCTGATCCACCCCAGCCTGGCCAGTGAGTGTGTGGGAGAACTTCTGGCTTCCCCGCACCACGGGCAAGAGACCTAGAGCGCAAAGCTCAGGCCCCCATGTGAATGAGATTCTCTACTGCACCCTACAACCCCCAACCCCTGGAGCCCCCCCCAGGGACCCTGCCCCCAAGCCTGCACAGTGAGTGAGAATTTTTGTGACTCTTCCACCCCCGATCCTGCCCAGCACAGCCCAGTGAGTGTTTGGGAGAGCTTTGGCGCTTCCCAGAGCTCCCTGGACCAGGGGGTACAACAAAGGGGAACCACAGGCTCACAGTTATGCCAGAAGGGCTACAGCAAACTGAACACAACAGCTAGATCCAGGCCAGGTATAACTGGATAAATTCAAACTTAATAGACTGGCACCCAAATGTCATTATGTGCTAAGGTTATAGCTGCACCAAAGCTCTACACCAAAGGTCAGAAGTCAGTGCTATACAAAAATGACACAGACGAGGAGCAAAATTCAATCTCAGGCCTCAAGCCCAACCATGATAAGTGCAGAGGATACAGCTCAGCTGAAATGAATGAATTAACAGAGTCTGAAGCAAAGACACAAACAGCAGAAGGGTATAGAGGAACTCAGACCAGAATTAATACCAGGAACAAAAAAAAAAAAGAAATTTTTGAATACATAGCATCTGAAGTATTGAAACAAATGCAGAAACGTATGGGGGAAACCAAATGCCCACCCAGAACAAGTGCAGAGAACAGTAATTCAGTTGAAACATATGCATTAACAGTGTTGCAAGCAAAGGAACAAAAGCAGAAAGGTAAAGAGGAACTCAGAGCAGAAATAATTTCTGAAATAAAAAAAAGAAATATTTGAAAACATAGCATCTGAAGTAAAGAATTAACTATGGAAATATATGGAGGAAACCCAATCTGGAAAAAAAAAACTCTGCAGTAAAAGAATTAATAGCTACCTCTGAAGAAGACATTAAAAAAAAATAGAGGAGATTAGAAATATGATGGGTTCCTGGAATAAGCAATACAGGAAAGAAATAGATCACATGAAGCAGAGTCAAAGAGATATAAAAGAACATAAAATCTCAATCACAAGTCTACAAAATCGTTTTAGTGAAAGCAAAGACAGAGTTTCAGATCTTGAAGACGCTGGTGCAGCTTGTGAAAAGGTGAGAAAGGATCTCTTAAAAACAACTAGGATGCAGGAAAAAGAAAAAATCCATCACTTGCAAGACAATGCCAAGAAGAACATTGTGAGACAAATAGGCATCAATGAGAAAGAAGGAGTCAATACAGATGATATAAAAAGAATATAGGGAGAAGTAAGAGCAGAAAACATCCCAAATATGAGGAAACAATCTAACATTCAGGTAAACCAAAGGATGCAGAATACCAAATAACTTCAACCCAACTGAAAAACATACTAAGACATATAATAGTCAAGATCCCAGAAATCAAGCACAAGAATAATATACTGAAAACTACTAGAGAAAAGAGACAAATCACATGGAAAATCCATCAGAATTATGGTCGAATTCTCTTCACAAACCATGAAAGCAAGGAGAACATGGAGCAGAGTACTTCAAGTCCTCTATGAAAACAAATCCCAACTCAGACTACTATACCCTGCAAAAATCTATTTCAAGTTTCATGGAGAAGTGATATAATTCCAGGACAAAGCACAACTAAAGAATTTCGTGATGACAAAGCCATCTCTACACAGGCTACTGAAAGATGTTCTAGAGAGGGACCACAATGACAAGAACTCCATGAACGAAAGTAGAAGGAACCCACTAAATAGGGAAAACAATTAAATATAGAACAAAAAGGAGTAAACACCAACAGGTAAATGACATGACAATCATAAGTCAACACACTTAAATTAAAAATTAATGTAAATGGACTCAACTCACCAATTAAGAGAAATAGACTGGCACAGTGAATTAGGAAACAAAACCCAACAATATGCTGTATACAAGAAACACACTTAGCTCAAAAAGACATTCATAGGCTTAAAGTCAAAGGATGGAAAACAATACTACATGCCCCAGCACCTCAGAAAAAAAGCAGAGGTAGCAATTCTGTTCTCAGTCTCAACTTCAAACCAAGAATGATCAAGTGAGCAAAAGGAGGCCACCATATGTTAGTTAGGGAAAAAGTTCAAGAGGAAGAGGTAACACTCATAAATATCTATGCACCAAACACAGGATCACCTAACTATATAAGACAAATCTTGAAGGACATAAAAAATCTAGTATCCAAGACTACAGTCTTAACGGGAGGCTTTAACATTCCCTTATCTCAAAAAAGTAGGTAAACCAGATAAAAAGTTAGCAAAAAAGTAGGAGAATGGAACCAGAGCTTGGAACAAATGGAACTGCTGGACATATACAGAATGTTCCACACAAACACAGCTGAATGCACAATTTTTTCAGCTGCACACAGGTCATTTTCTAAAACAGACCACATATCAGTCCATAGGTCATGTTTAAATATATGCAAGAAAGCAGCAATTATCCCATGCATATCATCTGACCAGAGTGCAATGAAACTGGAAATAAATGAGAAAAGAAACTAGAAAAACCCGCAAAATACATAAAATGAAACAATACCATACTCAGCAATCAATGGGTCACAGATGAAATTAAACAACAAAATTCAAAAATATCTACAATTCAATGCAAATTCAACCACAACTTATCAGAACTTATGGGAGGCAATAAAAAGAGGTTCTCAGAGGGAAAATCATAGCTATTAAATCTCACTTTAGGCAAACAGAACAGGAACAAATAAACATCCTAAAGCTGCACCTCTGACATCTAGAAAACAAAGAGCAAACCAAACTGAGAGACCAATGATGGGAAGAAATCATAAAGATTAGAACAGAAATTAATTCAATTGACATGAAGTAAGCAGTTCAAAGAATCCAGAAATCAAAAAGCTGGTTTTTTGAAAGACTAAATGAAATCAGTAAGCCCCTAGCTAACCCCATCAAAAAGAGGAAAGAAAAATTCAAATACAAACAATAAGAAATGAAAAGAGTGAAATCATCACAGACCCAGTGGAAATTCAGAAGATTATCAATAGCTACTTTGAGAATCTTTACACTCACAGAATAGAAGACACAGAATAAATTTCAAAAGGTACAAATTACCAAAACTGAATCAAGAAGACATAACAACTGTCAATAACCCAGTAATAGTCAATGAGATAGAGATACAAAACATAATAAAAAGCCTGCCAACAAAGAAAAGTCCAGGTCCTGATGGATTCACAGTTGAATTCTATAAGAAATTCATAGAAGATATAATCCCTACACTTCTCAAACTCTTCAATGAAATTGAAAAGGAAGCAGTCCTCCAAAAATCATTCTGGAGGCAAGTATAATACTGATTCCAAAACCAGGGAAAGACACAACTAAAAAGAGAACTACAGGCCAATCTCTCTCATGAACATAGATGCAAAAATCCTCAATAAAATCATAGCAAATAGAATACAGTAAATCTTCGAGAAGATCATACACTATGACTGGGTAGGATTCATCCCAGGGATGTAAGGATGGTTCAATATTCAAAAATCTATAAATGTAATACCTATATTAATAGACTGAAATCTAAAAACCACATGATCATCTCAATTGATCCAAACTCATTCATGTTCAAAGTCCTACAGAAAATTGGAATAGAAGGCCTCTACTTCAATTTGATAAAAACCGTCTATAACAACCCAACAACTAATATAATCCTAAATGGGAAAAACTGAAATCTTTTACTCTTAGATCTGGTACAGGACAAAGATGTCCTCTATCACCCCTCCTATTCAATATAGTTTTGGAATCATTAGCAACAGCGATTAGACAAGAGGGAGAAATAAAAAGAATAAAAATAGGTAAAGAAGAAATTAAACTATCACTACTTGCAGATGACATGATACTTTACTTGGAATAACCAAAAAACTCCAAGAATCTACTAGAATTGATAAAGAAATTCTGTAGCATAGCAGGATACAAAGTCAATACTCAAAAGGCAATAGCATTCCTTTACATAGATAACAAACACTCTGAGAGGGAAACTATGGAAAGGTATAAAAAGAATACATTTTATAATAGCACCACTGAAAATGAAATACCTTGGAATTCACTTAACCAAAGAAGTCAAAAATCATTTCATGGAAAATTACAGTACCCTAAGAAAAGAGATTATAGAAGATATCAGAAACTAGAAAAATATTCCCTTGTCCTGGATAGGAAGAACATCAGGAAGATGGCCATACTCCCAAATTTGCTGTACAGATTTAATGCAATTTTCCTATCAAACTGCCACCAGCATACTTTCCTGTTGTAGAGAAATCATTCCTAAAGTTTATTTGAACCAGAAAAGACCTAGAATAGCAAAGTCAATCTTGGCCAATAAAGACAAGGCAGGAGGCATCACAATTCCTGATTTGATATTATACTACAAAGCCACTGTGATAAAATCAACATGGTATTGGCAATGAAATAGATCTGAGGATCAGTGGAATAGATTAGAAAATGCAGAAACCTTTACAAACACACTCAGCCACTTGTTATTTGACAAAGGGGCCAAGCATGCTTACTAGAAGAAAGATGGTCTTTTTAACAAATGGTGCTGGAAAAAGTGGCTTTCCATATACCAAAAACTGAAACTTAACTCAAGTTTATCACCATGCACTAAGCTAAAGTCAAAATGGATTAAAGGTCTAAACATTAAAACAGAAACACTGAATTTCCTGAAAGAAAAAGTAGGAGGAACTCTTGAAGACATATGGGTAGGCAAAGAGTTCATGAACAAACATGTATTCACAAAGGAAACACTTGAAAGAATTAACAAATGGGGGTCAACTATCATTGAGATTTTTCACGTCAAAAGAAATTATCAGCAAAGTGAAAAGACAACTCACAAATTTCAAAAAAATTTTAACTAAGAAACACTCAGATAAAGGTCTGCTCTCTAGAATTTATAAAGAACTAAGATATATTAGGGCCCCTAAATTTAAAGATCCAATCCAGAAATGAGTATCTGAGATGAATACACATTTCTTAGAGGTGAAAATTAAAGAAGAGAATAAATATATGAAAAAAATGTTCCACATCGCTAGCTATCTGTGAAATGCAAGTTAAAACAACACTGAGATACCATCTCACTCCAGAAAGAATGGCTGTCATAAAGAAATCAACTAACAACAATTGTTGGCGAAGATGTGGGGAAAAGGGAACACTTCTCCACTGCTGGTGGGAATGTAGACTGGTGCAACTAATGTGGAGATCAGTGTGGAGACTCCTCACAAAACTAGGACTGGAAATCCCATTGAAACCAGCTATCCCTCTACTGGGAATTTTTCTGGAGGAACTGAAAACATCATATCATAGTGATATATGTGTACCTATGTTTATAGCAGCACAATTAGTGATAGCCAATCTTGGAAACAACCAAGATGTCCATCACATGAGGTATGGTTGAAAAAGATGTATTTTTTTAATACAATGGAGTATTACCAGCTATAAAGAATGATAAACTTGAAGCATTTATATTGAAGTGGATTCCATTGAACATATACTCATAAGTAAAATAAACCAGACATCCATGTGCAAATATCACATAGTCTCCCTAGTATAAGAAATCAAAAGAAGAAATACAAACAGAAACGTAGAACAACAACTAAAACTACTTTAGTCAGATAGTTAGGGCAAACTAAATAGCATATGGTGCAGGGTACTAATAAGCTTCTCTTCTGGATGGTTAGCAACCTGATTTTGCAGATCAAAAATTGGAGAAATGGAAGGGCTTCAAGGTCAGCCAACATTTTGGCCCTAGCCTTTCAAGGTCAGTGAAGATTCAGAACACAGGAGAACCTGTACTCTTAACATCATGGAACTCAGTTGTGCCCTAAATTTTCTGATCAAGGAGATTATGGAGCCACAGAGCAATGGGACTGATGATCTATAGTGTACCTAAGGAACATCACATGAAGAGAAAACTTTCTCTCAGGCTTTCACAGAGAGCAAACTGGTCAAGCAATGGCTATGACTCATCCACATGGCTGACACTGACAAAGGATCTACACAGTGAGGTACAGGGTTGTAGTATAAACCCTGAGTGGACTTAATTGACCTCATCAGATACAAAAGTTACATTTTTTATTATATAAGTCTTGCTCTATCTTGGTTTTAACCATCCAGAAGAAAAGTATAAAAATGAGCTATATTGAAAAAAGCCATAATAATATGACTCTAGTCAACAACTTCTTTGGATAACCCACTACTATTGTGGACTTCTGGACTGTGTTGGATTGTTGCACTGAATTCAAGCACCTATAATAATTGAATGACAATAGAATACCCATCTCTGACAGGACTAAACAAAGGGGATACAAAGGAAGGACTATACTGTGTTTGTATAAACAGTACAGTTAGGATAAATATGCAGTAGTTTCACATAATTCTATGAGAAGAAAGATTTTCACTAATAGTTTTTGGACAGGATATCCTGTCTGTTTCTTTTACTATGGATAACCAGTAGGAAGATAACAATGTGAAAAGTATTAATTATTGAGAATGTACTATAATTCAGCTTTAAAAAAAGATAGGTATACAGGTACATTCTCTTTATTCACTGAATAAAGGCATCTGCTTTAATAGTGTTTGTAAATAGAATATCATGTATGCCCTTCTACAAGAAAAAAAAACAAACAAGAAAACAATGTACAATGTAGTAATTATTGAATCTGTCCTACTAATTTGATTTGAAACTGTCTCATTGCTATTTGTTCAATCAATCAAATTATGGAAAAAATAAAAATTAAAATTAACCCCCCAAAAAATTATAATACACTATGTCAATAGTGCTAGAATCAAAACTCACATGACCATCTCAAAAATACACAAAAAGGTTTTGACAAATTCCAACATGCATTCCTCAAAACACTGGATCAGATGGTCTATATCTCAAAGTGATAAAAGCTATGTATGATAAACCAATAGCCAACATAGTTGTAAGTGGTGAAAAAGTGAAAGCTTTTTCTTTCCAATCAGGTGTAAGACAAAGATGTCCTCTGTCATCACTGCTATTCAATATAGTTCTGGAATTATTAGCTAGATCCATTAGACAACAGAGAAAAAAAAAGGAATAAGAATAGATAAAAAAAGAAGTTAAACTATTATTATTTTCAGATGACATGATGTTCTATGAGAAGAAACCCAAAAAACTCCACCAAGAAGCTCCTAGAATTAACAAATTTAGTAGCATAGCAGAATATGAAGTCAATACCCAAAAATCAATAGCATTTTTCTACACAGACAGCAAACTCACTGAGAGAGTAATTAAGAGGAAAAATACCCTTCACAGTAGCATCCAAGCAAATGAAATATATAGAAATTAATCTAATAAAATATGTATAAGACCTATACAGTGAATATTACTACCCTACTGCCAAGAGAAAAAAAGTCTGGCTTTTGCTCCACCTGGCAACAGAACTGGGTATCATCAACATGGTATTGGTATTTTAGGCACACCCAGAATGCAGGAGTTCTGAGGTTAAGAGGGCTTGCACCTACATTTAAGAAGGCCTGGGAGGCCAGGCTGTGTGCCCCTGAGAGGGCAGTGGTGTGAGCTGAGAAGCCTAGTCAGTGGAAACCTCAGAAGTTTGAAAAAGTCAGAAATGTCTGTTGTCTGAGTAAAGCTGCAAGAAGAGAGCAAAACCAGCCCCAGAGAAAAGCCATGGGAGCTACCGGCAGAAGTGACATAGCGATGAAGCCACGGAAGGCTTTTGCAGCTCCCAACTTGTTAGAAGTTTCTTTGAATGTTCCATATGGACCTGTAGGACTTAATATTTGCTCTTCTGGCTTTTTAGATTTGTTTTGGCCCCAGTGGTTTGTGTCCTTCTGTGTAGAACTTTTGGAATGTTTATCTTGTACTCTTGAATGCTGGAAGTGTTTAAGTTTTCATTTGTATAGGGGCTCACAGCTAAGAGTTTGCCTTAGATCTTGGAGGAGACTTGGGACTTGGACTTTTCAGCAATACTGAAGCTGTTAGAATTTGGCAACTCTTGCAGAGACTAAGTGCCTTTATGTAAAGAGACGTGCATGAGTCTTTGGGGTGCCCAGGGCAAAATGTTATGGTTTCCAGTAATATAATGTTGATAGACTTAATAGTGATTCATAAGGATTGTTAAAGTTGTTTCATAATGTCCAAGTTGTGAATTATTAATGAGCATGTCTGTACCTGGAGAGTGAGAGTGTTTTAAAGAAGTATATGTGCAGTTACCACGTTGACAAGGGGTGGATTGTGACTGATACATTGTGTCAACCTACTCAGACTCTGCTAGGGCCTGGAGGCCCTGCCACTAAGACATGGAGGTCCCCACCCTAGGGCAGGAAGGGCCTGCCCCAGAGAGACTTAGCACTTAAAGGATCTATAAAGTGTTTGAGGAAGGCTTCTGCACCCTGCTTCCTTAGAGGATCTTGATCTTCACACCTGCCACTCGACAGGAGCTCTGATCTTCACAACCACTGCCACTTCCTTGGAGGAGTGCCAGCCTTCAGAATCAGCGTAGAAGGAATAGAGAGAGTATTGATAGACAGCTGTTGCTTGTCATTGTTTTCTGCCATCATGAACTGCTGCCACCTGCCTTGGGGACCGCAGAGTATGGACTGAAACCTCACTAACTGTGAGCTAAATAAACCTTTCCATTCTTAATGTTGTGTGTCAGTATTTTGTTCCAGCAATGAGTGAAAATTAACTGAGATAATTCCAGACTTACTAGTTGATAGCTTGTAACAGAAATAGAGTGTTTATTATTCCTGATTTCCAGTAGTATTTTAAAACATTTCCTTCCAAGTCTCCGTCATGTTATGACTTTAGATATATTCTGATTAAGAAGGATTAAGTTATTATGAGAATATTTACTGTTATTCTCAAGGGTTTTATCTTTTTTGTTTTCCTCTGTGTATTGAGTCTTTCTTAAAGCAGTTTTAATCTGCTTCCCCATATGCATTCCTAGTGCTTCCTGTGTACAACAGCCCAGATTCAATATGGGAAAAACTTTAAGTAAAACTTGTGAGACCCAGTATATAAATATTTACTACTTTAAACGACACTGAAAAAATTACCTCTCATGCTTTCTCTGTATTCATGCCTACCAATCAGAGTATAACCCACAGGAAAAATTATTTAAGTATAACTAGCAAAACTTTCAGAATCAATGCTTAAAACTTATTTGATCCTAAACTTAGTTTATGCTTTTTTTCTTTATCTGATTTTCTTGTGTATTATTCAAATAAAGTTTGATGAACTGACTCATAATCATCTCAAAAAGCTAAAAAGTAGCAGCAGCAAGGAAATTAAAGCCCAGCACAGTTAAATGAACATTTAGAGCAGATACAGGAAACAGAAAATGAATACAGTAAATAAATTGAACCAGTTTGACAATTAGTTTCATTTTATTATTTCATTATATAATGAGACATTAAAATCTGAAAAGCTCCCTTCCCCAGGAAGCTAAAATTACTTTTCCAAATGACATTTATTTATTTTTATTTAAAATTTTTTTTGCAAAGAGAGTAAGTTTATTTGGTGATTGCTGAAGGCAATCATCATCCAAGAGACCAGGTGGAAAGGGTGCTGTGGCAAGGGAACCTAGAAGCCTCTGGGGCCACATACAAATCTCTCAGGGGAGCTGGAATGTCCTCAGCCATTCATCACCATCCAGATGAGTTCCTCATAGTTGACACAACCATTGCTGTCCTCATGGCCTGTCACCAGTATCCCACTTCTTCCTCTGTCATCATCTCACCCAGTATGACTAGGATATGACAGAGTTCACACCCCTGACAGCACATTTGGAGGCCCTCAATGTAGTCCTCATAGGTTCCCTGGTCCTTGTTCTTGGCCACAGTCTGAAGCATGGGCAGAAAGTGGTCCAAGTCCAGTACCTTCACATTCACCTCATGACTCTTGGGTTTCCCCAGGACCTTGAGCACTCCAGAATTGGTGGGATTCTGGCCCAGGGCCCTCATAACGTCCTCCCACTGGCTGCCATCACCTGTTCTGTCAAACAGCTGGAAGGCCTCCTTGAACTCTGCCGTCTGGTCCTCGGTGAAGTCACACATCTTGACTGCTAAGCTCTGCTGGACCTGCAGTAATGGCCCCAAACATCATTTTAAGTTGTGCTCAACAGGTAAGGTGGTCAGGATTTCACTCAAATGACAAAAACAAAGTGCATAAAATGATCTTTAAAAAATGTTACACTTAAAAATAAAAGGGAAGCTGAGTGTGGAGAAGCACACCTGTGATCCCAGCACTCTGAGAGGCTAGGCAGGAGGATCATGGACAAGTTAGAAGTTTAGCTAGATTTTGTCTCAAAAAAAAAAATGGCTGGGATGTAGCTCAGTATGAAGACCCTGTGTAGCCATAACAGAGATGGAGATGGAGATGGAAAAGGAGAGGGAGAGGAACAGGGGGAGGGAGAGGAACAGGGGGAGGGAGAGGAACAGGGGGAGGGAGAGGGCTGTAGACAAAGGCAAGAGGTGACTGCAGTAAGCTGGCCAGGGTGAAGAGGACCAGATTGTTGTGGATCTGGACACCCAGAAAGGTGGGCCTAAGAATGAGTGAAGTAAACAGAATAAAGCTGATGAGGTAGAATCAGCAGAACAGGCAGACTAATTGGAAGGGGAAGCTAGTTACTGCTGGGGATTCTGGCTTGAGCAATGGTTCCCTGCACTGCAGAAGACACTTTCCATAACCTTTAGAGGATGACAGTGAGTTCAATTTTAGACATGGCATATCCCACATGCCATCTCAGAATCAAATGGAAATGTCTCAAAAGCATGTGGCTAAACATAGGTAAGATTTATTGTGTACTACTTTGTGTCTTTTAAAGAATCACACTACATAAAACACAGAGATTTATGAACTCAGTTATGGGGGCCCATTAAGAGGCATTTTGATGAGCTAAGTGAGGATTTCAATTTTGGGAAATCACATTTTGAGAAGATGAATGTGTCTGATAGCTCTCAAATTTGGATGGGGCCATAGAGATTTTTTTCCAGTTTGAAAATCCCCTACAAAATGAAAGGGTCTGAAATTCATTTACATTTGGAAAAATGTGCTTTTCTATTTCTACAAAGCAAAAGGTAATGGGAAAGGTCATTATGGACATTGATTTTTACCCAACTCCAGCTGGATGAGATGTCTGAATGAATATAAAACACATGGATTGAAATATGCAGAACATTGTTAAGTGAGAGAAATGTACTTGGCTAAGGATAAAGCCCAGAACTGCATGATGTTTGACAAACCCAAGTCATAACAGTCTCCTCTGTGTTCTAAAGGGCATGTTTTCTCCCAAACCATGTGGGTATTACTCTGAGAGAAGCAAGTATAGGGCAAGGACCTCAGTTTAAGGGGATGAGAGTTGATCTTTCATATTTGTTTGGTTTAATGCCACTTGTGGTTTTTTCTAGGTAGTGGAGGGCCGTCATGACATATGAGAAGTTCAGTAAAAGTTGTGTGTATCTGTTCATGTGTTCACACGTGTGTGTGTGTGTGTGTGTGTAAAACTGTAACTGTTTTGTTGGATTCTCCCTAGATGGAACAGTGCTGGATAAGTGGTATATGTTGATTATCTATTGCCAACTTTGCCTTAGTACTGTCTTCCAGTTTTGCCCCTTAAAGTCCAAAGAAAACCTAGCTTCCCTCATCCAGAAAATTCCCTGCTGTAACACATTCGTATTATGCCAGCAGTTTGTCTGAAAAACCAAAAACAAAATTTCCAGTTAAGACTCATAAATTAAGCAATGGCCTGGGAGGAATATAAGCAATGAGAAAGCTTTACTACATTTCAATTCTTTCTAGGAAAAAAGACAAATAGAAAGAAAATAAAAATGTGGATGTATTACGAGGACAAGAGACAACTTATTGGTATGGACAGCTACACTACTGTATGAATGGAGACTTTGTCTACCTTTATATTATAGGTATCTAAAAATATGTATTGCTGTATCTTATATGTTAATGTTCTCTTTAAAGATATTCATACATTTATACTGTACTTTATGTGATTATTTTACTATAATGAAAAAATCTTAAAGAGTTACTATATATTTGGCTACCCACATATAGTGGAACTAGTTCATGACATTCCACAGGTGAAGATTTTTGGATAAGAAGCAAAAGCATGGGAAACAAGAACAAAAATAAATCTGTGGGGTTATATCAAACTAAACAGTTTCTGCACAGAAAAAAGTAGCTGAACAAGTGACAACTTACCAGGAGGGAGAAAATATTTGTGGACGATGCATCCAGTAAAAGGTTCAGAAAATGTTAAGAACTCCACAAACTCAATAAAAAACTCCTCTGATATATAAAATGAGTGAAAGACCTAAACTAACAATTCTCAAAAGAGAATGGCAAATGGCTAATAGGTATATGAAAAATAGTTCAGCATTGTTAGCGAGCAGGAAATGCAAACAGAAACCATAATGAGGTACAGTCCCACCCAGTAAGGGAAATTCTTCCATGCCGTTGGTGGAAATGTAAGTTAGTACTGTCATTATGGAAAGTAGTGCAGAAATTCTTCCATAAATGCAAAAGAAATATATTTTAAAAACTAAACTACCTTATGATTCAGCAATATGTGACTGGATATATATACTCAAAAGAGAAACCTCTGGACTTTCATAGTATCGCCATGCTATTTGCAATAGATAAGATATGGAATCAACGTAGATCTTAATTAACAGATTAACAGACAAAGACAATGTTGTATATAAACAATATGGAATGCTCTGGCCATAAAAATAAAATCCTGTCATTTGTCATACACAAAAACCAACTAAAAATGAATTAATAACTTAAATATAAGACACAGAAACTATGGAACTAACAAAGAAATCATACAGTATGATTAAAAATGTCATGAATGTTTAAATTTTTAAAAATTTATTGCAATGAAAGACTTATTGTCATTATCGTCCTCAAGAGAGTGTCCCTCAGTGGATCTTATATAAATTGAAATAAGCAAATTGAATAAAGACAAATGCCTCATGATCTCTCTTATCATGGAATCTAAAAAGGTTGATTCCATAGAAATAAAGAATAGAATAGTGGTCGTCAGTGGCTGGAGAAAGTAGAGAAGGGAAGAAAAGGATGGAAAGGTCAGGCAGTGGGTCATAGTTACATGGAGGAAAAATAAACTCCAGTGCTGCACCTCACAGTGGTTGGGTAGCTATAGACTGAGAGCAGAGCCAGGCGGGGTGGTGCACGCCCAAGTTTCCAGCACTTAGGAGGTGGGAACAGGAGAGTAGTCACCAATTTGAGGCCATACTGGGCTACAGAGTGCGTTCAAGGGTGGTCTGAACTACATAGCAAGGCTCTGTCTAAAAAAACAAACAAACATGAAACATTAGTGGGACTTAACCAAGTAGGCCAAATTAACCTTTATATTATCTAATGATGTTCTCTTTGTATAAAGTGTAGTCATGTAGGAATCATACTTTAAATGTTATCTCGCCTAACCTCTATGTGTTTCAGATAAGTAAAATTCAAAGAACTGTTCTGCAAAGGCAAAAGAATTAAGAATATAAAGTTATCCCGTTCAGATAAAGACAGGGCAAAGGAAAGAAAGGGAGAGAGAAACAAAGACAAGAGGAGAAAGCAAGAATGAAACAATTCAAGACGTTTGTGGCTAAAAAAAAAAAAAAAAAAAAAAAAAAAAAGGCAGGAAAAATAAGGGGAGATAAATGATCAAGATGCATGAAGTACAAGTACTCACTCCCTTAAATGACTGAAAAGATGTACTAGTAAAAATTCTTTAAAAGAGAGACTTGTAGTTGTAAGTAAGGTAATGGAACATAAACATTCTTAACATGAGTCTGACAGTGAAGAGAATTAGGACAAAGACATGTTATATTCCAAGAGAAAGAGGAAGAGCTATGGGAATCAAGAACGAGATGACAGGAAAGCCTAACACCACAGAGAAGAAATGCAATTCCAAGAAAAGTGTAAAGTAGTCTCCCCACTTGCACAGCAGGGGGAGAACACTGATGCTGACCACGGACTGGCAGTTCCAACTGCAGGTACAACCTGGTGTTCTTTTCAAGTGTTAGATGAGTTGGTTTGGTATGACTTCTCCAGCTAACACACTAGAGAAGTCTAATGCATCACTTAGCATTTCCAAGTGTGATAACCAGGACCCTGTCCTGAGAAGGGCCACTCTTACACACTAACTAGATGATCAGGAAATCTAGAATATCCACCCCAGACCACACAAGCCTGTTCTCAGCTCCTGACACAGAAGGTCAAGTATTTCATGTTCTCCATTATATGCAAAGATTAGTCAATGTCAACCTGAAAGATGAATAGTGATTTTAAGGAATGCAGAATATGTAATAGCAGGAAGGTGGGAAAAGGGTAGACACTGTGTGTATGTGTGTAAGCATGGAAACACCACACTGAACTCAATGCACGCAATTAATTGGTGTTAACTGAGAAGGGTGTAGAGGGAAAGGGAATGAAATGATGTGCTATATACAGGTACCCACTCCTCACAAGGAACATAAACATTCTATACTGCAAACACGTAAGGAAAGGATCAAGAGTAGGCTGGGGGGAAAAGGAAGGATGGATAAGGAGATAACAAGGAATTAAATTATATATTGTGTGTATAATTTACTTATGTATTATATACATAATTACTTTGAAAAAAGAATATAGAGTTAGTTGAGTTAAAAAAAATGAAAAATTAATCAGGATGTTGTTATCAGGTCTGGCTATGGTAGTTAATTTTTTGATCATGTTAATTATTGAGTAGAGAATAAAATTTGATTTACAGAAAACCATGGTGGCATCAAAGAATCACTGAAGTTGAGTGCAGAGAAAGCAAAGTTCAAGTTGCCTAATTGCATATAGGAACCTTGGCTCTGAACTGCTGCATCTCTATTAAATGCTGAAACAGAGACATGTAAACCAAAATGTAGACATCAGCCATCCACCAAAAGTTGATAATTTTGTTCATAAAATTTTTGGACCAATAATATCTTAACAACTGCTATTTTCAATGCCATTAACAACTGCTATAAATATATTACATTGCATAGTACATATATCCATGTATTCAAATGATATTTAGGCTATATTCTTTTATAAAATTTAATTTTGTGTATCTTTATTATTCAAAATAAGGTAGATATACAGCTACTTTTTCTTAATTCAGTCAATAGAAAGATTTATTCTAATAGTGTTTGTGGACAGGATATCTGGTCCGCATCTTGTACTATGAATAACCACTAAGACAACAATATGCAATGTTTTAATTATTGAAACAGTGCTACTAATCAGCTTTGAAACTGTCTCATTGCTATTTGTTTCTCAATAAAATTATTAAAAAATAAAATTTAATGTTATTTTGAAAAGTAAATGCAAAGCAAGAAGAAAAATCAGAAACAAAGAAAGAAATGGGACAACATAGAACAGTACAGATATACAGATTTTCAAGCCAAGAAGAGCAGATTAACAATGGTTGAAATATCTATTTTGTCATCAAATCTGTTGCTCAGATCAGCAGATATAGTTATGCAAGATTAGACATATGGTTAGATATTGCCACTTGCTTTCAAGAAACCTTAAATTTTTCACCTAGGCTATGTTCTTCACAACTTATTATCTAACAGGAAAAAAAAGTAATTAGACGCTCATATGTTTAGCATATATGATTACATGAGAGAAATGTGAGAGATGGTTCAGCCCATTTAATCCCCTTTCAAATAGTAATATATTCTTGGTTCACTGAAGCTCACACAAAGAATACATTGGAATTCAACTACATATGAGTGCTCAACAATGAAAAGAGGATGAGGCTTTAAATTGGAATTACAGGGTTTTTTTTTTTTTTCTTGTTATCCAACTGACTTTGGTGAATTCAACATATTAATATATTTAACTTGCATTTTCACTTTTACAAAACAGATAAAATAAGTTAAAATGTGTGATTCAAATAGACATTGATACCTAACAATGCTGACAATAATATTTAATATTTATTGTTTTTTGAATGTTAAGTAATTTAACTCATTAAATATTCATAACAACTCCATTATATAGGTACTGCTATTAGCTATAAAACATAGGTGCTGCGCTTTCTAGATGGAGAAAAAGACATAGAGTAGTTGTGCAATTTTCAGGACACTCAGCTGTGTGTGGGACTAGGCTTCACACCCAGACTGGCTCTATTCCCTGTGTTCCAGTGCAGGACATATTCGTTAGGCTCTATGAGAAAGGGGTCGGAAAACTTTCACAATACAATAACTGTTTCATGGCCCAGGGAGATGGCTCAGTGGAATAAGTGCTTCCCTGGCAAGTACAAGGGCCTGAGTTCAATCCCTGGTTCCACAAAAAAAAAAAAAAAAAAAAAAAAAAAACAATAACTGTTTCATGCCCTGAATTGAGCCCTTTCAGTTTAATGTTGTAGGGAGAGTTGAAGACAGGAGGTAGAGTCATAAAGTCCAGAACAGAAGGTATTTGGAACCAACATTCTAGTCCAATGACCTAAAGACTCTTGATATAAGTCAATCAGAAGATAGTAGTTATGGTAAATTTTATTTCAGAGTTAATCAAGATTTAAAAATCTATTTCACATCAAGTAAATGTCCCTGAAAATATTTCACGGTTAAAGAGACAAATGTTCAAGCCTCTCATATTTTCCTTTGACTTTTAGAAGAGGTAAAGATATTTACTTTCTATATATCTGTTGTAACACAGTTTCATCAACTAAAAGATCCAACAATTTTTATCCTAAGTGTGTGCGATGTATTTCTTATTTCTCTGCTTTTCTACAACTGTAGACTAGCTGACTTTTAACATAGAAGCCTACTCACCAATGGACATCAGAATAGAGAACAACAGCTTTCTGTATCTCAGGCTGGTATTCTAAGCCCTAATGGCAGTATAATTAAATAATATGATTTATTAAAGTTTTAAAGCTTATGAAAAATAAAAATAGGCATGAAATATATGTTTCCATTGTTTTTGAGAGCCTGAACAAATGTACCATATTTAACCTGGTCACATGGAAGATCTCATTATGCTAAGGCTGGAATGAATTCAAAGGTGACTTTGCCCTACAGTGACCATGCACTGGAATCATCCAAGAATTTTATTTAATTTTTTTAAAAATGTTCAAATCTACAGAAGCAATCGAGAACAGTACAACCCTCACCTTGACGGACCAGATGTTAAGTAGTGTATCAGTTAGAGTTCTTTCATGCTTTCCTACATTCCCTGTTTTCATTTTGGTTCTCAAGTCTTTATTACTTCAGAGTAAATTGTATATATCATAACTAGAAGAATACAGTCTACATTTTTCTTTCCTTTTTAGGACTATAAATCTCCCATCTGCAGAGAGTTTCAGTGCAGGACACTCATACCTAAGTTCCTTCCTGGACCCTGTCCTTGGCTGGAAAATCACCGTGATGAAAGTCATTCTGTTTCCCAGGAGAGCCATGATGGCTGGTGATGCTCTCACCCCAAAATCAGGATGACCCCAGAGTGCCCCGCTGGGGAGCTGAGTTCTAGGTGAGGACAGCATTGCAGCTCCCTGATTACTTGATTCTCTTTCCTCACTTCTCACGAGTAAACTTTGCTGGGAACTTATCCTGCAGTAATTCTTCAGTAATCCAGGGCAGTTAGGTTAAGTCTACCTTTAAGAATTCCGTACAGAGCTGATAAACCTGGATGGTCACTGGCCTGGCATGAGCTAAATTTGGCTCTTGAGAGTGGCACATCCTGGGACACTGGGGAAGAGGGACGGACACACAGGACTCCTAGGACTCCACAGCTCCCAGGACTCTTTGGCACCCCAGAACCTAGCTGCTTTCCTGTTTGTGGCTTCAGCTGCTTCTAAACACATTTGTTGGTAAAAGAATACTCGGCCTCCTTTGATTTGGTCAGTAGGGAAGTAGGCATGAGCAGAGGAGCCTAAAGGGGCCCAGAAAACTGTTACATAAAAACCTGAATGAGGTGGTATGAGGTTGGAAAACTCCAGGTCAACCTCGAGCGCCTTTACTCCCTTGAATTGTGTTCTTAGACACTGGGATATTTTGGATCCGCAAATTTTAAAGAAACATTCCTTAATTTTTTTCTGCACCTGTGCATGGCCTAACTACCCTCTGGGTGAGAACAGATGGAGCCCCAAGGGAAGTATCAATTATGACGCTATCCTTCAACTGGAATTAGTTTGTAAGAGAAGGGGGAAATGGTCAGAGGTCCCTTATGTTTAAATTCTTTTCCATTTGGGAGACAAACCTGATTTATGTTCCAAGTGTGAGTGTCCTCTGGAAGAAAATCAGACTGCTCTAACCAGCACATCTGGCATTTCCACTGCACCAGACCTGAGGCTGCTCCCCGTGCCTTCTCAGCCTGGAGCCCCTAAGCCGCTGCTGCTGCAGGGTAGAGAATCAAGGCACGTGCAAACCTCATTTTCCCTCAGGGATCTTAGACAAATAGAATAAGAGTAAGGGAGATTTTCAGATGATCCCGACTCGAACACTGATGTTTTTAGACTCAGTCTTTTTCCTTAGCTTGGGAAAATGTTATGTTACCTTTAAGCCAAACCCTGACCCCTGGTGAGATACGAGTGGCCTTGAGGATGCCACAGCCTTCGGGGAGGAGCTTTACTTCATCCATTCCAAAAGAGCAGAGGATTTAGGACCAGGAGAACAGCCATTCCCCACTGTAGGCCAGGCAGACTCCCAGCAGGATCCTCAGTGGGACGCGAACACTGCAGTGGGGGCCTGGAATAGAAGACTTTTCCAAATTTGTTCTTGAGGACCTGACCAGGACTAGGCCTAAACCTCAGAACTATGCTGAATTGTTCACTGTCAGCCAAGGGAAGGATGAAAAAAAATCCCTCGGCCTTTTTAGAAGGACTGCAGGATGCTCTCAGTATGCATCATTTTCTCTTGAGTCAGAGCTGATCAGGTTATTCTTAAACGTAAATTCATTACCCAGTCAGCCTCTGATATCCAAAGCTGTCTTCAAAAAAGTGGTTTTCAACCCAGATAGTTCACTTGATGTTCTATAGAGGTAGCCTCTTCTGTCTTCTTTAACTGTGACCAGGAGGTGGCCAAGAAAACAAAACAAAGGGTTAGGGAAGAGGCTGTGGCCCTTGCAGAGGTGTGGCAAAGGGCTTACCTCAAGTCTAATTCCAGGGGCCCCAAAGGTGGCCACTTGCCCACAGCCCCCACTTGTTATGGCTATGGGGAGCTAGGACATGCTAGGAGGGATTGTGACAAAGCTCCCAGATATAAGCCTGAAGGCCCCATTGCACATGGTGGCCTCTCCCTGAGGAGCCTCTGGTAATTCTTACTATTGAGGGAAAGAAAGCTAGCTCCTGGCTGGATCCAGGAGCCAGATCTGCAGTTCTTCTCGCAGACCCCGGCCTTCCTTCACAGCCACAGCCCAGTGAGAGGGGCTACAGGAAAGACTTCTTGTATCCCTGTCTGATTCTCTTCTTAGCCCTCCCATTTGTCATTAGGGTGGGTTTCTATTTTGACATGCCTTTCTGATCATTCCTAAAGTTCGTTTCCTTTCTGAGATTTTATCTTGCCTAAATATCATCACTTATATGCACCCAAAATGCAAGATATATTCTTTCTATGAGAGATGGAAATGAACTTGGTGTTATGGGCAAATCAAAGTAAAATAAGAAAGGCAAAAAAAGGCAATAAAGATTAGGGTTTTTTAAATGAATTTTGTACAGGGTCTCATGACGCAGCTTGAACTAGTAGTGATGTTCCTGTCTCAGCCTCCTCACACTATGATTACAGGCATGCACCACACCCAGTCTCAGTGGCCGGCTCAGTGTGCCTGAGGGCAGGACCAGTGTGGCATATGATTCTGGGGATCGAACATCAGTCCCTGAGCTTACACAAGCAGATGTTTAGTCCATTGAGCCAAGCCTCCTTTTCCATTTTTGTTTGTTTTTAAGTTCCTAAATAGGAAAATGAACAGGTGACCATTTTAAAATAATGAATATTTTTTATTGATTCTTAAAAAAAAATCTAGGCATGGTAGCCCAAACCTGTTATCCTAGCACTTGGGAAGCTGAAGCAAGAGGATTATTCCAAGTTTCAGACCAGACTGGACTACAGAGTGAGCTTAAGGCTAGCCTGAACTGCATTGTGAGACCCTGTCTCAAAAAGAGAGAGAAAAAAAAAAACATGGCTAAAGAAATCAGCTCACTTGGTAAAGTGTCAACACATTCTTCAGCAACGAATGGAGACTCAACTTACTGCATATTCTACCCCATAGACTTGGTGCTGGTAAAACTTTCCTCCTCTCCTTCCTTAAGGCCAACTAGGGAGGGGCTATGTATATACACAATGATCCTCAAATCTCGACTTACAGAAGTTGACTTGGAATCCTGGGTATACCATTCCAACTCAAGGCCTGTGAGCCTGGGATATCTTTTTATCTTGTTACCTACTACATTAATATTCCTGTGATCTGGTAGAAGATTTAAATCTTTTATTCAGAAGAAAAATTGTGTCTCCTAATACAAAACTTTGACATGTTACCTCTTACTGTTTTCCTGGCTACACTTAGCTAGTCAGGGAAGAGAGTGTCAAATTCAGTTTTGGTGCAGCAGGAAATCTGTAGGCTTGTGCCTGCTTCCCTCTTCCAGCACCTCAGGGTGGTCCTGGTGGGCATCCTTTCTGAGTGCTGAGTGGAAAAAGGTAGAGGATTTCATTAATCATGCAGAAGTCCTCTGGTGTTGGTCAGGTAGTGCACAGATCTAAGGTAGGTAAGTGGCTTCAACAGTCCATTATTCTATTTGTAGCCCAAAACACTATCAAGTCTTCTCTATAAACGACACTCAGGCCTCCACTGTGTACTGTCTGAAGCCTATTCAGATCTACAGGCCAAAATTCTATTAGCTCCTAATAGCCAAAGATACAATGGTTAGCTTGGATTAGCCCCCACTAAAGGTTGGCCTTAGCCAAAGGACCCCCTCATCCTGGGAACAATGTCACTAAACATAGAGGATGGACTTTCTGTGGTCTGTAGATATGCAAGACACTGGAGGCTGAGAACTTGCTTTTGGTAGATTGATTATTGGCCCCAAAATTTGATGTGTCACCCCTTATAACACCTATGGACTCTGAGGCTACTTGGTGGCCTTGTGTGAAGAAGAGATACACTTTTGTTTTTCAGTCAGGGTCTCACTCTGCAGTTCAGGCTGGCCTAAAGCTCAGTATGTAGCCCAGGCTGGTCTCAACCTCACAGTGATCCTCTTGCTTCAACCTCCTGAGTGCTGGGATTACAGGTGTGTGCCACCACACCTGGCAGGAGATGCACTCAAGACTTCCTTGGCATTGCCCAACCTGCCAATCAACCCCATCTTCAGTACTGGTGGTCTCAAAGTGTATTTCACTGGTGATCATTTAGCATCTACCTTTATTCTTTCCCTGGGGCTAACAGATATCCTACAACATACGGAGATATTAGCCAAGTGCTGTATACCCAGTGAGCCTGAAGTGACTCAAGGGAATTGCTTTCAAACACTGAAGTCAAATTGTTGAGACAGGTCGTCTTACAAAATTAGATGGCTCTAGGTATTCTAACAACACAGGGCAGGACCTTCATGAGCGAAATGTTTTGACTTCAGCCCTTTCAGGTCTTCCTTAGCACTCAGTGCTGAGGAAAAGGTTCCCTGCACAACTATGAGAAGCCATTCTTTCCTCACTGGTACAAAGAAAAATCAGTGATTGGGGCCATTATCTGGTGGGACTGTGCATGCTCAATAAGCTCTTGTCTCTTCCAAAGTCAAGTCTATGCATGTGCTGGAAAGGACAGCTGATGTCTGTCGAGGGTCTTTAGACAGACCCTCTGGCAGCATCCCAGACTGCTGACTACTGTGTCTGTCCCATGCAGAAAGAAGAAGCTAGAGCAGTCATCGCCCATTTTCCCTCAACAGCAGTCAGGGACATTTCTCAAGAAGGAATTTGTAGTAGGCAGGGCAGGCAGCTAGGGACAAAGAATATTGAAGATGCCACTGGGATGGCCCAGGGGTATTCAAGACTAGGAAGCCTTGAGACTGAGGTCTGAGAAGAACCAGGCCCCAAAGTGGAGACACAATGGCCACAGCTGGATTTTTATAGCACCACCTCTATTTGAACTGTTTTGTAGCCCCACAGGTTGCCTGGAACAGAGTGGTCTGAGCAAAGAAACCCACCTTCTTACCCCCTCCTGATTACAGAAGCTTTCTTCTAAGAAACTACTTCCTACTTGCAAAAAATAAAATAAATAAATAAATAAAAATTCCATACAAACAAGTGATAAAATAAAAATTCAGGAAATTTAACATTGGTATGATATTATAAACAGAATGTCCATATCAATTTTTATCAGTTGTCCTACTGATTGTCTATGTCTATGTCTATGCCTGTATCTTTATCTATATGTATTTCAGGGTCTAATCCAATACATTTTATTTAGTTGTTATGTCGTTTGTTTATTTATTTATTTATTTCATGGGACTGGGAATTGAACTCAGGACCTTGTACTTGGAGGCAAGTACTTATTCTACTGAGCTATCTCCCTGGCCCCTGCCATGATAAGTTTAGACTCTATTAATTGTAGATAATTCCTCTACTTTTTTTCCCCAATTTTTAAAGAACACAAATCAATTACTTTGTATCATGTCATTTCAGTTGGGTTTATTTGTTTCCTTGGGATTAAATTTAGTGCTTCTTCATGCATCATAACTGGCAATACAACTGACAGTTGTATAACTTATTTCAAATATATGAAAAATTCCATTTTCTTTAATTGAGTTATTTGGCATATGATAAACAATGTTCTACTCCAAAATATCTATTATGTCAAAGCTAAGCTGTAGAATCATAACATAATCTTCTTGAAGACTTTTTATAAAGTAGGCATCCAAAGTTGTGCCACCACTATAAAACATTTAAGTGAGATGACAAATGCATGTCCATTTCACTATCTGAAGAAAGATAAAAATTTTTGACACTTTTATAATATATAGGCAGAACTCAGAAATATTGAAATGTAGAGATAATAATATATGCCTTTTATGATTGGATCACATGTTAACTAATGTATACATCTTATTTAATGTTATATCTCATATTTAACTTTCATAGCAACTCTGTAAGATAGTTAATAACAGTATCTCATTTTACAGATGTAAAAATTCAGGCTACAGCATGTATGAGCATAACTTTTGTAAGATCATATGATGGGCAAACAACAGAATCAGAATTATAGCACAGAGAGGTGGTAATGCAGTGTAAACACAAATGCTAAGCTGTGAGAATTTGTGTAGGCTACTTCCAGACGCCAGCAGCCGGCTCCAGGATGACCACAACTCCTGTGCAGGTGAAGAGCCTAGTGATGAGGAAACAGCTTTGAGCAGCCCTGAAGATGAAGTGGATGTACTTTTACATGGAACCCCTGACTGGAAACGAAAACTCATCAGACTGTCTTACTGGAGAAAGTGAGTCCTCTAGTGAAGATAAATTTGAGAAAGAAATGGAAGCTGAGCTAAATTCCACCATAAAAACAATGGAGGACGTGCTGTCTTCTCCTGGAACAGGGTCTTCCTCAGGAAATGAAAAAGTTGGAATAACTCCAGCAAAGTACTCTGATGATTCATATTTTGATTCTGATTCTGAGGATGAAAACAAAGAAGCACAGGTAAACAAGAAGAAAAAGAAGAGGCAGCACAGGATTCCAACAAATGGTGAATTGCTGTATGATCCTGAAAAATATAATAGAGGCCAGGCCTGGGTTGATGCACAGAGAAAAGATTATGGTCTTGGATGACAGAGGCCATGTCAGCAGCACCCAGTTCCCAGTAGTGAAGCTGTCTTGAATTGCCCTGTCTGTATGACCACTTTATACCTCGATTGCCAAAGGCACAAATCCTACAAAACTCAGTATGGAGCAATGCTTGTGATGAACTGTTCTGTCTATAGGGAGAAGTTTCTAAGATACAAAAACCCAGACAACAGGAAGAAAAGACGGATCCAGAAGAAGCTTCGCAAGCAGAATCTGGAGAAATCTCCCACCCCATCATGTGTGCACAGTGCTCCACTGAAGTGGCCATCTGTGACAAGGATGAAGTCTTTGATTTTTGCGACATCTTAGTAAGCCATTCCTAAGTAGTGCAGTTGGCATTTCACTGTACAAAGCCATGCAAAGGAAGCCATGTGGACCAGTTATTCTCCCATCCAGCTCAGATTACTAAGTGATTCTGAGCCTTTACTTGAGGAAGCAGTGTCTATCTGTATGAAAAGAAAAAGCCATCAGTCTTCATCTTTCCTCCCTTTTTGGTTTAGTTTTATGATGAATACTGGTGGGACTGATTATTCTTTTTCTTCTTGGTGAACATTTGGAAATAATGGAGCTCTTTATTTATTAAAGCTTTTTAGAATAAAAAAGGAATCATAGCACAGACCATCTGTTCATTTAATAACAATAAAGTGTTTCATCTAATTTTTTCCCCATGATAGGTTTTTCCCTAATAGAAGTTTTAGAACCCAAATTCTTAGTTTAAAAATATTGGAACAACATTACTCTGTGCTAATAAACAAATCCTTGGGTACTAATGGAGATCTGGAACTATGCTAGATAAGAGAAAAATATCAGAATACCACTTTTTAAGAAATGTGTGATCTTACCAGGTAATCTCAGCGCTCTGGGAGGCTAAAGTAGGAGGAACACAAGTTTGGCCCCAAACTGGGCAGTTTAGTCCATTAAGGAGACCTTGTCTCAAAACATACCTGAGGAAGTAGGTTATTGGGTGTAATCCTTAGTACTGCAAAAGGAAGGAAGGAAAGAAGGAAGGAAGGAAGGAAGGAAGGAAGGAAGGAAGGAAGGAAGGAAGAAAGGAAGGAAAGAAAGAAGAGGGGAGGCAGGAAAAGGGTAAAAAATACAGTCTTGCTTACCTCAAAAGCCTTGTGATGCCCTGAATTCAATCTTTAACATCACAAGAATGAAATAAAGAAGGAAAAAGAAAGGGGGAGGATGGAAGAAAGGGAGGAACTGAAGAGAAGAAAACAGGAAAGGACAAAGGGAGGGAGAGAGGGAGGGACAAAACTATGCAATCATTATAAGTATTTATAAATTTAAAAGTCGAAATCACCATTTAGGTTTTAAATTGCACATGATTGTCTTACATAAATTCAGAGAAAACAAAAACATGACCTTAAGCTGGAACTATTCAGGATTATGAGCCAATTGTCTCAGATATGTTTTAAGTAATATGTAGCCAGTTATTTAATGAGGAGAATTGATAGTAAAAACCCAAGAGTTCCCACAAAATGAGTGTCAAGTCTATCCAACTATAGGTGGCACATGTGACAGTTAAGCTGGACGTAAACTCCATTGGCTTGATAGCACCTAGGGGATCTGTAAATCACTTTTCAGAGTGTGTCTGGGTGAATAATAAGGGTGTGACCTTGGATACTATTATCTGGCCCCTGGCCATGCCTCTCGGTGTTATTCCCTTGCTCTGCTTCCCCACCAGCAGGAAGTGAGTATCGTTGCTCATAATGTCCCTGCTTTGCAGACAGCCCTCCACGGCTAGGAACCTCTGAAATAATGAGCCATAAAACTACCTCCTCTTGTAAGCTGTGGCTGTTGGATCTTTTGTGCAGTAATGAGAAAGTAACTGATATACTACTTTAGGGAAATGGAAGGTGGAGACAGAAAAGAAAGGAGAGAGAGATGAGACAGAGGCAGAGAGATAGGCACACACACACACACACACACACACACACACAGAAACAGAGACAGAGACAGAAAGTTAGAGAGATAGAGAAAGAGAGACAGAGAAAGGCAGAGAGACAGAGACAGACAAAGAGAAACAAAGATAGAGATAGAGAGTTAGAGAGAGAAATATTTAGACTACATTACGGACTGAATTGTACCTGATCCATGTTAATAGCTGATAACTGAGAATGTGATCATTTATAGAGATGAGGCTTCAAAGAGATGATTAAGTTAAAATGATACCAATCTGGTAGGTACTAATCCAAGGAGTCCAGTGTCATTAAAAGAAGAAGAAATTTTGAAACACACACATACAGAAGGAGGACAATAGGAAGACTTGGGGAGAAAAACTACTTTCTTAGTCAGTTTTCTCATTGCTGGTACCAAATGCCATATAGCCAAAATTTAAAGGTAGAAATAATTTAATTGTGATGACAGTTTAAGAGGATGCAGTCCATGGTGAGCTGGTCCAAAGAAGGAGCACCATAGTGGAAGGGCATGGGGAAGCAAAGCAGGAAATCGGCAAGAGAGGCAAGGGCCAGGGACTCAGAGTAGTCTAGTCCTTCACAACCTACACAGACACACCTGGAAATGTGCTTTACTAATTTTGTAGGCATCTCTCAAGCTAATCAAATGATACAATTAGGTACAACTAGGACAACTGTTACCTTTGAGTCAAAAAGAGGCTTGAAACATATTCTCTCAGAGACCTAAGAAAGTATCATCCTTGCTTCCTTTTGATCTTAGCATTCTATCCCCTAGCTCTGTGAGACAATAGATTTCTTTTAATCCACTAGCTAGTCTATGGTAATATACTGTGGCAGTCCTAGCAGGCTAATGCAGATTCCTAGGTTTTGCTACATAAAATGTGTATGGCAAAGTAGTACAAGGAATGTTGATATATTTAAGGATTTTTCCCCAGACAAAGTCCAACTGGACAATAATGTCTAATGCATTGTCTAATGGATCAGAAAACTTCCTGAATGTAATAAAATCCTTCAGTACTCAAAAGGGAGAAAATGATTCATCAGTGAGTGAAACATAACTGCTCTGAGAAACATATGTAAAAAACCATGCCATATGGATTGAACAGAGAAATAAGTTTTCACAGATAAGTTGGGTGTTTCCCTGTATCAATAATAACCATTATCTAAATCCATTTCTCTCTATTTGATTCTCATACTACAGTTTTCATCATTGAATATTATCTGTTCTTGTGACTTCTTATGGTTATCCATTTCTACAGAAAAATAGAACATAGCAACTGTACAAGTATTCAATTGCAAGAAGACAGCCAAAGTGGTGGCACACTGCAAGTGGGACAGTGGCCTCATTAAGGTGAATGAGAATTCCCTGGAGATGATCGAGCCACACATGCTGGAGCCTGTTCTGCTTCTGGGCAAGGAGCAGTGTTGACATTCCATGTCTGTGTGAAGGATGGTGGTCATGTTGCTCAGCTTTACGCTGTCAGTTCATCTCCAAAGCTCTGGTGGCCTAGTACTAGAAATATGTTGGTGAGGCTTCCAAAAAAGAGATCAAATATATTCTCATCCAGTATCACTGGACCCTGTTGGTAGCTGACCCCCATCATTGCGAATCCAAAAAGTTTGGAAGCCCTGGTGCCCGTGCTCCTTACAAGAAATTCTATCAATAAGCTCACCATATGAGTCACCATTGGGGGCCAGGGAGATGGCTTAGTGGAATAAGCACTTCCCTGGCAAGCACAAGGGACTGAGTTCAATCCCCAGTTCTGCCAAAAACAAACAAACAAAACAATCACCATTGGCCTTTGTAATAAATGTGGAATTTTGAGGTTGCAAAGGATAAAAAAGCATATTTAAGTAAATGCAAACAAATTGAAATTATTCTATGAATATTGTGAGCTCAGTGCAATGAAGGTAGAAATCAGTGGCAAAGAGACAATATAAACTATGCAAAAATATAAATTAAACAATAATCTCTTGAATAATCAATGAATCACCAATGACATTAAAGAATAAATGCTTTTACAATCAAACAATAAACAAATCAACAAACCAACCAACCTATCTGTGTGATACAATGAAAGGAGTCCTAAAGAAGTTCTTAGCAGTGAGTTTCTACATCAGAAAAACAGAATGAGCTCAAATGAATAACCTAATAATGCACTTTAGTGTCCTAGAAAAATAAGAATAATCCAAATTCAAAGTTAATATGAGAAAAAAAAATGTAACCATCAGGGTAGTAGTTAATAAAAATTGAGGTTAAAAAATCAATACAAGATGGCTGAGGAAATAGTTTGGCAGTTTAAGTACCTGTCTGACAAATGCAATGACCTGGGTACTGCACGCCATTCTGGCTCCAGAATCTTAGGGGGGCTGTGCTGGTCTTGAAACAGGGCATGGTGGTGAGTGCCTGTAGGACCCACACAGGGAAGGCTGAGACAGGAGGATCACTATGAGTACAAGCTGTGTCGGGAGACTCTGTAACAAACAAACAAACAAATAAATAAATAAAATCAATGAATCAAAAAGTTGTCTTTTTGAGAGATTATGAAAAATTAACAAACCCTTTGCTAATCTTGTCAAAATAAGTAAAGACCCAAATCCACACAACTATAAATGAAAAGGATGAAATCACAATGGAGTGTGTTGAAATCCAGAAGACTATTGTAGCTACTTTGAGAACCTGGTTCTATAGATCTTGCTTTATCTTGGTCTTAATAATTCAGCAGAAAAGTATAAAAACAAGGCATGAAAAGTAAAGCCATATTAATATGCTGAGCTGTGAAAGACTCAAGTCAACAACTTCTGACATTGCCAGTTTTACGGATAACCCACTACTAGTATGGACCAACTGTACTATATTGAATTATTTTGCTGAATTCACACACCTAAAATATTTAAATGACAATGAAAACCCTTCTCTGACAAAACTAAACAAAAAAGGGGATACAAATGAAGGACCATTTTATATCTGTGTATACAAAACAGGATAGATATACAGCTACTTTCTCTCAATTCAACGAGAAGAAAGGTTTGTACTAATAGTGTTTGGATAGGTTATCATGTCTGCATCTTCTACTATGAATAACCACTACAAAGACAATAATATGCAATGTATTAATCATTCAAACTATCCTATTAATCAGTTTTGAAACTGTCTCATTGCTATTTGTTTCTCAATAAAATTAATAAAAAAGAAAGAGAACCTGATTGTCAGTAAAATGAAACACTAGAGTAAGTGGATAAATCCCTAGATACATATAGTTATGGTTTTATGATTTGTGCCTAGATGTCCCACCAGAGCCATGTGTAGTCACAAGCTTTTTTCAATGGTGGCTGAATCTAGAGTGTGTGATTGATTCATAGTGCGTTGTTGGGATTAGGGTTAGGTGATTGATAGATCAATTCACTGATTGCATTGCACCACTCTGAGCCTGGTAAACTAGATACAGAAAAAGGGACAGAAAGAAGTTTTTCTGTCTTTCTCTTTTTGCTTTTTATGTCTGCCACTGCCATAAACTTCTGTCCCTCTGAAATATGCCACCAGCCTTGGAACAATCAATTTTTTACTTAAACTTGTACATCTCTGACATAAATAATCATTTGTCCCCTTTAACTTTGAGTGTAGGGTATTTCTTCTCAATGACAAAAGCAAAGTGACCTGGACACATACAACCTACCAAATCTCAACAAAAAAGGTAGAAAAACCCTGAATAATCCAGTGTCAGTGAGTGCAATTGAAGGAGTCATTTACAAAACCCTACAAACTAAGAAAATGTCCTTATGGATTCACTGCCAAATTTTTTAAGAAAGAAAAGATGTAAGGCCATTACTTCTCAAAGTCTTCAAGAAAAGAGTTACAGTACTCTTTAGTGCTCCAAAGTCACTCCTGGAAGTAAGTGTTACCCTAATTTCAAAAGTGGAAAATATCCAAAACAAAAGAGAGAAATATAAGATAATTTGTTTAATGAACATAAATGCAAAAAGCCTCAAGAATATACTTGCAAACAGAATGAAAAAATATTATTAAAAGGATGACCATGTAGAATTAATTCTGGAATACAGGGATGGTTCAACATATACAATCAATAAATGTAATATACTACATAAACAGAAACAAAGACCAAAACCACATGATTATCTAAAAAAAAAAAAAGTACCCAAACTACAACATCCATTAATGGTGAAAATACTGAGAAAAAAAAAGAAAGAAAGAATTTATCTTAACCTAATAGAAGCCACCTGTGAGAAACCAACTGCCAGCATCAGACTGAACCAAATCCATGTCTCTCACTATGCACTAAACTAAAATCAAAATGGATCAAAGGTCTAAACATTAGAATAGAAACATTTAATCTTTTGGAAAATAAAATAGGTAAGTTTTGAAGACTTGGGGATAGGCAAAGACTTTCTGAACAATTCTCCAGGTTCACAGGAGATAATATCAAAAAGTCAACAAATGGAATCTACAAAATTAAAAGCTTCTTCACAGAAAAGGAAACCACTTTGTGAAGAGATATTCTACAGAACGGAAATAAACACATTATGTTTTAGGTGATTGGCCATTTAAGAAATGTAAATTAAAATAACACTGAGATTCCATCTTATTCAAGAAAGAATGGCCACCATCAAAAAATCAGCCAACAAAAAGATACTGCAAGGTTGTAGGAAGAAAGGATAACTTCTCCATTGTTGGCATACAAACTGATACAGACACTATGGAAATCAGAATGTGGAGTTCTGAAATGCTGAAAGTAGAAATCTCATTTGACACTGATATTCTCCTTCTAGGTATCTCCCCAAAAGAATTAATGACTGCTATGCTTTGTGTCTCGTTGTCCCCCAAAGCCTCACACAGTCACTGGAGCAGGCTTCTAGAGTTTGTGATCAATTCATGATCCAATGCTAGGATTATGGGCATGAGTGCTACACCCGCCCTGGGGCGGTAATCTGCATAGAAATGAGGGAAGGGAAAGAGGCTTGCTAGCTGCCACAGCTGCTGCTCCTCTCTTTGCTCTCTTTGTTCTCTGCTGTTTTCCACTACCATGAATGCTATGCCATGGGCCACTTTGCCTTCAAGCCAGACCACTGTGGACTGAAACCTTCACTAACTGTGAGGTAAATAAATCTTTCCTTCCTCAATTCTGGGTGCTGGGTATTTTGTCCCGGCAACAGGAGAAAAATAACTAAGGCACAGGCATTATACCACAGTGATATGTACATACTCATTTTTGTAATAGCACAATTCATAATGGCTAAAACTTGGGAACAGCCTATATGTCCATAGACAAGAGAATGGATAAAAAAGTGTGGTATTTATACACAGTGCAGTATTGCTCTGCAGTATCACTCTGCTATAAAAATGTATAAACTAGAGTCATTTATAGGAAAATGGATTCTCTGTGAGACTATAATGTTAAGTGAAGTAACTCAGACATGCAAGCTTAACATTTTTCTTATGTGGAAAACAAAAAAAGAGAAAGAAAAAAAGGTATTGTAATTCAGCATGGAAAATGTACTTAAAGTATACCTTGACGTAGTGCCAACATCTTACATGCTATATATGTTCTTTGTCCTATCATGTTGTTTTCGATCTATATACATGACAATTAACTTTATAAGGTCTTATCAGGTCAAATAAATCAATGAATCCGATGTTGCAAAAATAAGAGAGAAAGGAATTGAAATGTGTTACATACACATACCAGTCTTTTACAGTGAAAGTAATCATTGTGTACTGCCAACATGTACTAATAAAAGTTAAAAAACATAATAAATTTGTAAAATACAAAGATAAAGATAAAGCCATACTCATAGGAAGACAAACTTATACTCACTTCTTATATACTGACAAAATGGGGTAAATCATCATTAGGAAAAAAAGTAAAAAAACTAAATAATTTGGCTTAAAAACAACATATTTGTGTATAAAGTAGACAAATTAATAAGGCACAGTTTTTCTAAGATTTTGCATTATTTTGTGCTATTATCCAAGGCATAAACAAGTCTCAATGAATTTTTATGTTTTTATTTTGGAAGTTTATTTTTGTCCCAGCCTCAATAACTTGATTCTTCTTCCTGAACTTTCTGAGTTGTATTGTAAGTGCATGGCACCATCCTAGCACTAAAGGTTTTGCAGGCATTAAGAAAATATAGCAAGAATATCGTGAACTAATTAAATTAAAAAAGAAAAAATCTGAAAAGCCTGATATCTTAAAATAAGTTGAGCTCATAAAAAGTACTTCTTGATGCTTTCAAAATAAATTCAAGACCTTTACTAGATTTACCAGAAAATTTTACCACATAACTATGTTAACTTTAAGGAGCATTTCAAAAACCTAAGTTTACAAACAGCACAATTCATAAATTAATGAGAAATTCCTCAAGAACATTACAAGAACATGAAACTATAGACTGTTTCAAATAAAAAATACATATAGAATATCCCAATAAAATTTTAGTGAAAATAATTAATTTATAAATAGAAGGATAGATTATTGAATTTGTTTCAGAAAATGAAGCAAATCATACACACAAGCCTAAATACCATACATTTTTTCCTTAATATGAGAACCTCAATATACAAATAAATTGAAAAATAAAGAATAAGCAGTAGGAAATAGTGAGGCGGATCTTTGGATTAGGGAAAGAATAACAAATGATGAGGGAAGGGAAGAGGGGAGGTAAGGCAAGAGATGAATTAAAAAAGAGGGAGGGAAATTGTGAAGTGCTGTGTGCATACACTAAGTCTCTACAAGAATGTAGTCATTATATATGACAAATATGCCTTTCAAAGAGCAATAAATTATATATATATATATTTTTTTCTATATATTTTCCAAGAGGTAAAGGAAGACAGAGAAAGGGGAAGGAGGTAAAAAAGAAATTGAAAAATGATGTGTATTTATACTATCTTCCTATGATGCATATAAGTGTAATATACTGTAAACATATATCAATAAGGATAAAAAGATACTAAGAATTAAAAATTTGATATATAAAAGATAATTTTATATAATCCTCCCAATTACAGAACTCATGATATGTGGTCATCTCACTAAATTTAGAAAAACCATAGATGAAATTTAAATCCACTCATAATAGTAATTTTTAGCAATATAGCAATAAGACTTTTTTTAATCTAATAAGGGTATGGTCATAAAGATATTTTAGGTAATCACCATTTTCCTTGTCATATTAGTAATTCAATCCAAAATAATAGACATTAAAAACAATAGCTGATATTCAAATTGTAAATGAGTGTTATTATGCACAGATGATATGATAATGCATGTAAAGATTCAAAAGAATCTGATACTTTGAATTAACAAAATATAAATATGTTTTACAGAGTAGCTAGTTGTTAGACAAATTTATAGAATAGATTTTCCATATCAGAAACAAGTAGAAAATAAAAATGATGAAATATTTTTATGTATAATGAGTTATAAGGCCAACAATTACATTTAAAACATTTGTATAGTATATTCCTTTGCATTCGCTATATTACCTATATTAATACCTTGAGTATTAAGTCAATGCTTGATAAAGGAATAACAGAACAAACAATCTGTGGCTCCCTCTTGCATTTTTATTTCATCAGCTCCATGTAGGCACAAAACATTTTCAAACTTCCCAATAGATTTTCTAGTTTTTGTCAGTTGCCTTGTGAACTATGCCCAAATATTAGCTTAGGACTATGTTTTCTACAAAGACAATATTGGTCATATTTTGCTGTTCAAATTTCTTTAGTAGGGCTATGTATCCTATAGGTTGAAAGCCAAAGCTTTTATATGAGAATGAGATCTCCAGTCAAAATCTGAATCTGATATTTCTAGTCTTGTAGTTCTAGTTTTACTCCCCTGTGTTCCTTTCCATAATCCCTCTATAAAGCCAAAAAAGTCAGCAATCTGGTTTGCTCCAAAAGCCATATTACTCTTTTTTCTCCTTGATGTTGGGCTACATTTCTTCTATGAGACTCTATCTTGTCCATCTTTTGCAAGATAGAGCAGAGACCCTAGCAAAGCATTGTGGTGCACTCCTGTAACCCCAGGACTCTGGAAGCAGAAGCAGGATTGCTGTGAGTTCAAACCCAGTTTGGTCTACAAAGTGTGTCAAAGGTCAGCCTAAACTGCGCAGTGACACCCTGTCTCAAAAACGAAAAAAAAAGATGTAACGCAGGTCTTAACTCCTATGACTAGGAAGTACGTTAGTACATTGCACCTTCTGTTTAACACATTTAGTCAATGTGATCACTGTTGAATAAGTCATCTCTAGAGTTACTGTGATCAGTGTTGAATCAATCAGTTCTTTATCATAGAACTTGCCATTCTGTTGGTTGTAGGTATAAGGGCTAAACACTGAGATCCAGTATAAATCCATAGAAAGGAACATCGTTCAATAAATTCATGACTGTTTGGACAGCTACATCACAACATTTCTTGTGGTTTAGTAGTGGTTTACTCTTGAATTCCATATGCTAGCTTGTAAATACATTCTCTCATGAAATTTCCTGGAATAAAAACAGTATTCATGAATTCAAATCAGTTTAATTTATTAGTAATCATGATATAATCTTTTTGAAGAAATTTCTAAAATGCTTCTTTTATTTTAATAAAATGCACTATATGTTTTATGAAGGAAATATTGATCAACAATGAAATCTTACCTAAACTGAATGGCTATGGAAAATGTATTAAAGCTGGCTACGTTGTATTAACTTCAGCAACTATGGTTATCTTTGCCAACTAAATATTTCTCAAAATATATGAAAAAAATCAGGCAAAATCCAAGAAAACATGAGATTGCTTCATATGATGAAAGATCATGATTTTTATGATGTCAAGGTATTTGTTTTAAGAAATACTTGAGTGAATTCTTGTTTTGGTACAGGTTCGTGTCTCTTTTCCAGAATGTTTTCCAAAGCACACTAGACTAACTGGCTGTAACAAAGCAAGGATAGGTCTATTGTTCCCATTACTTCAAAAGTTTCCTTCTGAAGAGTGCTGAAAAGTTAATATCCCCAGGGAACACTAATCAGAAGCACAGCTGTTCAATAGGAATGAGAGGTTATGGAAAGCAGAGACCCAGGAATGACAGCAGCCAGAAAGTTATAGATGATTTTCCAATGGAGCACTGCTTGAAAGTGAGGCCAAGAACATTTGGTGTACTGGTAAGTGAATGTCTCATGTCATGTGTGATACTGGGTCCTGACAATGGTGTCAGCACACTGTTGAGGGTTTAACACTAAGTCTTGAAGGTACTGGTTTGTCACTGTGGAGTTAAGTGTTGATAAAAACTAAAGCTAGTGGTCACTGTCTCTCATTTATTAAAAACAAACAAAAAAATGATGGGGAACCTGGAGGATTACCAGAGAGCAAAAATGTAATACTACATCATGAAACTTTAATCTTCCTGACAATCTTCTGACTTTCTCCTCTAGCCCCATCCAAAGCAGGGTTTTGTGGCCCACACATAATCAAGCATGATGGACATGAGCCTAGGAGAAGGACCCCATGGGACCATCTGGCCAAACACAGCTGCAGAAAACAAGCCTCACTGTCTGGAAAAGCCTGTGATGCACAGAGAATCATCAGGGCTGCCTGCAGGATATATGCAGGCTTTTCCAGCAAGCACCGATGTATTTATTCTTCAGGACTTTTTTCTCACATTATAACAAGGAAGAAGAACCACTGAGTCTTGTGATATTTTCCACAGATTTATATCCGCACTTTATTTTAAATTAAAAGTTCTTAATACAAAATTGGCTTCACAGAAGTCCTGTGAATGTCAAACCCAATTGAAAGACTAAAAAGTGGAGAGTAGTCAGCATAAACCAAATCTGTGATATAAGTTCAGCCCTGTCCTCAGTTAACATCAGGTCAACATCAAATAATTTCTAATTTTCTTTCTAAGAAGACCATTTTCTTTCTCATCAAATTCAATGATAGGCAAAAAGTAAAGGCGACTAAAATCCAAAGTGTCATCATTTTGGTGAAAGTGTGAGAAACAGAGTACATTGCCACTTCAAAGTTGTTACAGGAAGACCTGAATGCCTATGACTTATATTGGGATATTTAGAAAATCATATTGACAATGAAGGCTATTTGCCAATACAAAAGCATAATTTCTTCTGGCAGCATTGGTGTGGATTCTATATAAAGACATTTGGAGCAGAAAATATTCACTATGCATAAAAGAGAATCTGATGAGAGGGAAAAGGAGCTGAAGCTCTACGTTTCATTTCTAGGAAGGAAGGCATTAAACTTGATGTGCATGTTGACACCTATAAAGGTATGAGACGACTAGAAAGGAGTGAGAAACAAAACTGAGAAGGAAGTGGAAAACTCTGGCCAATGATTTCATTTATTGGAGAAAACATGGGTGTGTCTGCAGTTCAATTTAAAACAGTGATTGGTTATCTAATATGTACTCTGTATCACACTAAACACTATTCATGCTTACATAACATATAGTACATTTTTAAAGAATATAATTCACAGAAGAGTAAGAGATTTATTATTAAAGTTCATGTTATTTTTTTTGTATTTTTAGGGAAGGGTCTACAGGGTTTTCAGGGTATCACTACTAGCTTGTACTTGTAGTGCTCTGCCTGTTTATAGCCTCCCAAGAGCTTGGATTATAGGTATGCCCATTCTCCATCACCATCTTAGTGCACCCCAGGGGTGGGGCTGGCATGGCAGGCCTGGGGATCAAACTCCTGGCCCCTGTGTCTGCTTTCAGGCACTTTAATTCTCTGTTTTATTTGGCTGGCCCAAGGTTCATGTTAAATGAATAGATTATCATCCAAAGTTGAACTTGTTCTTTGTACTCCATAGCCCTCTGTAAAATTTTCTTTCCAGCAGAAAAACAATTATAAAATTTCACATTAAAGGTAACCTGTTCTTTCATTTAATACTGAACATAATCAAGCACACTGAGCTTTTTTCCAAGGCTACTATTATTCAGTACTTGGAAGAGCAAAATAATATGTAATTTAACATGGTACAAATTTTTTCTCTGTCACATAAATAGAACTTTGGAAAAGTTGCAATTAATAATTCCCTTTCTGAGTCACTAAAAAAATACATTTTTCTCTCCAATTTTAAATTCATCAAACATTTCAAATAGTGCTTGGAAACTAGCAAGGGAATCATTTTTAAAGCTGTTTGTCTGATGTGTTTCCGTTTTTTTTTTTTTTGTTGTTGTTGTTGTTTGTTTTGTTTTAATGTGTTTGGTACAGGGTCTCAGTATGCAGATTGGACTCCGAGCGATCCTCCTGTTTTCATCCTCCTCAGTGCTGTAATTACAGGTGTGAACCCCCACGCCCTGTTTCTGCACCCAGACTCAGCCTGCCTGGAGCCAGGAGTGAGTGCGCCATGCAGGCATGCTTAAGGAGGCACTTAGTCCACTAAGCTATCTTGCCAGCCCATATCTCCTTGATTAGTAGAGCTTTTAAAATTACAATGCAGCTAATGCCCAATAATTTCATAAAAGATCAATGGTCTAGTCATTAGTTGAAGAATGTTTAAGACTACTTTGTCTCTGCTTGCTTATATCTGCTCGTGGAATGTAGAAGCTGAGATACTTTAAGTTTGATTGGCTAGTACCACATTTTGGGCTCTGCAAAGCCATTCAAACACGCATATGATCATTTTTAAATATATAAAATAATACAAATTATTTTAGAGAAGTAGAAAGGAATTCATACAGGATTAAGCATCAGAAAAGATAACAAATGCAAGGTAGTGAAAAATCAAGTTCAGCAATAATGTTATTTCTTTGAATTTTTTACTGTTGGAAATTTGAAAACTTCATTTAAAGGAGCTCTTTGTGTTAACAAGGTCTTTCAGAGCCATAGACTTGAAGGCCTCAAGGGTGTAAGGGCAGAAATTTACCTTGAATTTGACACTGTTGTCAATTGTTCAAATGAACAGTATATTGTGCTGAAATAAAATATTACCATATATAATAAGATTTTGATTTTTGTGTAAAAATACATTGGAAATATGTTTATAATTAATAAAAATGTTCTTGTCACAACTTGACATATGAGACAAAGTGAGAGTTTTTGCTTTTTGTTTGTGCAAATGAGGTGACATAACATATGCACCCTTCCCTAAAACATAGTTTGGCACTGTGAGGAGGGCACCTCTAGCATGTAACAAAGCATGCCCAATTTTTAAAGTACTCAATAATAAAATCAACATTTGGTTGTCATTACCAAAAAGTCTACCATCAAGGAAGAATTTTTGGCTGTCCCCAGATATTACTTTCTAACAAAAATTTATTGTTGTTATTTATTGTAGTATTTCTTTTCTCTTAAAATATGCACCAAATTTATTTCTCAAAATACAAATAGAAAGAAGGTGCTTCTTTAAATTAATTTATAAGGTACACAGAGATTAGGAATAAATCAATAAATATATTCCTGGACCAGCCAAATAGCTCAGGGAATGAAAGAGCCTGCAAGCAGTTGTAGGGGGCCAGGGATTTCGTCTCCAGGACAGAGAGCAAACTGGTCAAGCATTGGCCGTGACTCATCCACATGGATGACACAGACAAAGGATCTACAGACTAAGGTACAGGATTACAAGATAAATCCTGAGGGGACTTCACTGACCTCATAAGAAACATAAAGTACATGTGTTGGTATATAGGTCTTGCTCTATCTAGGTCTTAACCATCCAGCAGAAAAGTATAAAAATGAAGTATACACCGCAGGGCCATAATAATAAGTTGAGCTGTAAATGGCTATAGTAGACAACTTCTTCAGATAACTCACTATTGTTGTGGAATACTCGACTGTGTTGGACTGTGTCTTCAAGTTCAGGCACCTAAATTAGTTGAATGACAGTGGAGTGCCCATCTTTGACAGGTGTAGACAAAGGAAGGGGTATAGAAAGGAAGAATCAGTATGTGTGTGTATAGACAGTACAGTTGGGATAGATAATGCTGTGCTTCTACATAATTCTATGAGAAGCAAGATTTGCACTAATAGTGGTTGGACAAGATATTATGTCAGCTTCTAGTACTATGGACAACCACTAGGAAAATAACAAGGTAGAAAGTATTAACTATTGAATCTGTGATATAATTCAGCTATAAAAAAATAAGACACGTAAACAGCTACACTCTCTTAATTTACTGATAAGAGACATCTGCTATAATAATGTCTGTAAGTATAATATCATGTATGCACCTTGTATGATACTAAAACATTATGAAAACAGTTTGCAATGTATTAATTTATCGAATCTGTGCTGTTAATTTGTCTTGAAACTGTCTCATTGCTATTTGTACTTCAATAAAATAAAATAAAAAATAAATAAATACTATAAAAGTACTATGATACAAGATTTTTTTTTTCTGTGTTTAGGAAAGGGTCTACAGAGTCTCACAATGTAGATTGGATTCATTGTGATTTTGTGTTCAGCCTCCCAAGTGCTGGGATTACAGGTGCACGCCACCACACCGTCTCAATCACTTCAGTGTACCCCGTCGGCGGGGGCAGCACGGCATGTCCAGGATAGAATGCTGGCTGCTGCACTCTGCCTAAACAGGCGCTCTAGTCACTGAGCTATCAAGCCAGCCCTGATATAAGATGCTATTATTGGGAAAAGCTGACAAAAATGCATGAGAATGCTTTTTATTATTTATATTATTTTGAGTTTTAGTGAGTGTATAATTATTTTAAAATGAAACATTATAAAGGAACAAAATTGTCTTTCTTATGTACTCAGTTCTATATCCTGTGCATGGAACTCCTCAGTGAATAGACATTATGTCCCTAGCCATTTATCACTTCAAATACTCCCTTGATACTAGGATTTAGAGTTTAGAGATTTAACACACTATAGTGCACATAGCCTTTGAATAGAGGAGATAGTGCTACAATGAATAACAGACATAAAAATGCTTTTAGTCACCTGCCAAAGAAAAATTCTAACTATAATCAGCACTGACAGAATTATTAGTCATCCTCAGAAATTCCATCAGCAGGGTTTCTACAGATAATAAAGGATCATCTCAGGGCCAGTTGGAAGAAACTGTATAGAAGCCTTAGAAAAAAGATTCTATCTTACCCAAGAGGAAGATTCAAATTGCCACAGTTCACCCATGTTTGTACTTGTACAAGAGTAGAATTTTGAGCTATGTACAAGAGCAAGAAAATGTAAAACAGGAATGTACATAAATAAACTGCATGCACCCAGATTAGAAAAACTAGTAAATATGCTAGGCTGAAGTAATGTAGTCCATGTCATAAGAAATTGGAAGGTTAGTAGCAATATTTTTCTTCTTCTTCTATCAATTTCCCCACTGTTTATAAATAAAAGTTATCCACAGCTATAATACACCCTAAACTCTGCATCTTTCTTTTTTTCATAAAATCAATTGAAGTCCCAATAGAAGGCACACTTAAAACAAGGTAACCTAGAATGACTTAATTACAGAAAGACAGCATACAAAGCTGAGGTAGGATGTAGGAGAAGTGGAATACATTGAAGTTCTTAATTATAGAGGAGCTGCTAACATTTTAAACACAGTGGAAGACATGTAACATGACTAGAACCCAGGAGGTAACTTCCCATGTCACAGTCACCTGTGAAAGAAAGTCATAGCTGCCCTAAGTAAACCTTTACTGAAGTAAAGGTTTACTGAAGTAAAGGTTTACTGAAGTAAAGTAAAATCCCCTGAAGTATTACCATGAAGAAGTTATAGGAATTAGTCTATTAACTTGTCCATACCTGTCCAGCCTCCAAAGGCTAGAGCAGGGAGAAGAAGGAATAGATGGGAAGAGACAGATTTGAAGAGGTGAATGCAAGCTCTTGAGCATACCTCTGACATATTAACAGGATCATGGTAAACTTATTCTTGTTTTCATTGTAATAAAAATGAAAATCATCAAATATGAAGGAAAAACAATAGACAATTTATGCTCTATTATCTTCATGTGAGTATTCAAAAATATAGTCATGATCTCACCCTTATGTAAGACAACCTCCAAGTCATCATTTGGAAAAAAATTTACCATTTACCTTAAGATAAAACAGTGGGACCAGTGAGATAGCTCAGTAGACTAAAGCACCTGCTCAGGCAAGTTTAGGCAGGCACAGGCAAGCTCGACCATTGGCACCACACCCCATGCCAGCCCTATACCCAGGGTGGACTGAGCTGGCTAGAGTCCTGGCATAGTGGAGCATGCCTTTAATCCCAGTGCTGGGGAGGCTGAAAGCATGAGGATCGCCAAGAGTCCAAGCTTCATAGTGAGGCCCTACAACAACCAAATCCATAAAAAATGTTAGTGAAGATATGCCTGCATTTATGCATATACATAAATTTGATAAATATTTTGAATTCTTTCTATGTCATCAAATAAATTCTAACATACCATAAAAATAAATTTCTTGAATATATCTTATTTATAAAAGTTCAGATTATATCTAATATAGAGAGGCAAGAGAATTCAACAATGAATTAAAGATACAAAGGTTAGATTCCATATCCTTCACTTTTCCTATAGAAATTAATCATGCCAATTAATACTGGTTTTTCCACTTGCGAATACAAATCATACCTGTCAGGGCAAGATGTGGGAAGAGGCAATAAAAATGGTTTCCTACCTCTAGTTAGTGACCAGGATCCTAATGAGAGACCTCAAGCATAGCTACTCAATTCACATGAGCATCAAATTCTTCTTTTCTGAAATAATCAATAGGCACAAACAAAAGTACCTTCTTGTCTTATTTTCCTTTTCTTCTCTCTCTCTCTCTCTCTCTCTCTCTCTCTCTCTCTCTCTCTCTCTCTCTCTCTCTCTCTCTCTCTCTCTTTTCTTCTTTCTTTTTTTGTATTTTAGGGAAGAGTCTACAGGTGTTCAGGGTCTCACTACTAGAGTGGACTCATAGTGATCTACCTGTTTACAGCCTCCCAAGAGCTGAAATTACAGGTAAGCGCCACCATGCCTGGTCTCAGTTGCTGTCTCAGTGTGTCCCGGGGATGAGGCTGGCATGGCAGGCCCAGGGATCGGACCCCGACCCCTGTGCCTGCTCGCAGGTACTTTAATCCACTGAGTTATTTGACCGGCCCAGTTTTCCTTTTCTTAAGATAAAATATTGCAGATAAATTAATAGGATCAGTGCAGTGCCCATTCCAGAATTAATGACCACACGCAGAATGGAAAAAGTAGACGCTGATCTCACTCCCCAACTCCGCGTCCAGAGACTATCATATCCTTGCATCAGTTGCTCTGTGCTGCCATCTTATGAATTGACCCTTTGTGTGCTCAACAATCAGGAGGGTGGTGGGAAAAAGATCAAATGCCTGCTGAACACAGGAAGCCCACACCAGGCTATAAACCAGGAAACATCAAAAGCTGCACCAGCAACTACACAGACATGCCATTTTTTATTAGAGTTTAATGAGAAAGGTAATAAATCCAATGTAAAAACCACAGCTCGTAATCTTTCATTGTCAGGAACTCCTCAAAAACATGTGCAGAAAACATTGCTAAAATATTTCCAAGCTTGCCTGGGGAGAAAGAAAATATGTACTTGACTCATACTTGAATGTAGCACTGGACATTCTCACTCCCAACACATGGCCATGTGGCCCTGGTGAATTGTTGTAGTGGTAGCATCTGACTGGCATTAAACTTCAAAAAGAGTAAGAAAATTTTTAAAAAGTCCAAATATACTACCAAAATATAAGCTTAGTCAGGAGATTGGAGATGGTATGGTATGATATGAAATGACCTTAGACCCTGGCAGATATCATCCAGTCTCAGGGTGAGGGCCTCAGCATTAATATAAGCTCATTGGAAAGACCCTCAGCATCCAACCACATCATGAATTCATTCAGATTCTTAATTATAAGCTGAGAAAGGCTGAGTCAGAGAGGAAGAGAGGTGACTGGATTCTTAGACAAATAAAATAAGCAAATCAGATGATTCCCTCACAAAGAAAGAATAAGAAACTATGGGCTTCCAAGACAGAATTGTTTTGCAAGTCAACTTACTAGCCCTGTGGTTTCCAAGAGATGTTTTTTGCACAAGCCCAGCAATATTTGAAGCAACAACTGCTCATGGCAAGATCCACACAAGCAGACAGAGTTATAGGACTCTTGCTCTGACTTCATTAGAGAATCTCTTGATGTAAATTAGGTTTCCAAACCTGAAAACATTTATAGCAAATTCAACTCACTCAGAATGTCTTTGTGCTTTCCTATACCTGGCTCTTGCCTGATGAATCACTGCTGCATCCCAAATGTATTTGGTACAATTCACTTACAATTTAAGGGGAATATTATTTCAAATTTAGTTCATCAAGCATCCTAAGACTTGGGCAAGTCTAAATCTGATCATCAGAGTGAAAAGTAAATACCCTAAAGCCTATAAAACTTTTCAGATAGTCCATAATTGACAACATTTTAGCTTTATGAAGGTGAGACACATACCCACAAAATCATGTGTCTCCTTTTTAGTACACTATTTAATAAATTATATGAAACATTCAACATTTTTATATACAGTAGGCTTTATTTTTGCTCAACCATGTATTGATATGTTTCCTGATAATGGTGGGATAATGTAACCTGAGATGCTCAGAAGTATATAAGACATGATAAAACAAGTGGTGAATTTAAAAAATTGAAGTGCATAAAGTAAAAGAAACAGTGCCACTAACCCCACTTAAAATTTCCCCACTTGCTTTGAATACACTTATTTCATCATTCTTTCCACTTTGTGAAACACTTCTGAAAGTCCTCTCTTATAAGTGTTTTTAATTGAGTTGCTGGGCTGTCTGAAAGCCCCAAATCAGTTTAAAAAACATTTACTATCTATGCTCATTTTGACTTTGGGGAACAGACAGAAGTTAAATGGTGCCAAATCGAGTGAATAAGACACATGAAAATATACTTAATGATTTGACAAGCCTGCCTTTTCTCTTTTTTATTCATTTTATTGAGAAACAAACAACAATGAGACAGTTTCAAAACAGATTAGTAGGACAGCTTCAATAATTAATACATTGCATACTGTTGTCTTTGTGGTGGTCATTTATAGTAGAAGATGCAGACACGATATCCTGTCCAAACACCATTAGTACAAATCTTTCTTGTCATTGAATTAAGAGAAAGTAGCTGTATATCTATCCTAATTATTTTGTATATACAGATATAAAATGGTCCCCTTTTTTGTATCCCCTTTTTTGTTTAGCTTTGTCAGAGATGAGTATTCCATTGCCATTTGAATATTGCGGGTATGTGAAATCAGCAAAATATTCCAATATAGTCTAGTAGTTCATAATAGTAGTGGGTTATCCATAGGACTAAGCCCATGTTTTCATTGGGTGTCATTTCAAAATTCACCTTATTTTATAATCACACTTCCTAAGGCACAAAAGAGAACTCAGATCTTCAGAAAGTGGCAAGACATGCACATCAAACTATTAAAGCATTTTCATATTGGGGAAAAAAGTTGCAAGAATAATGATATACATACACTTGATGTGAGGGGGTTGTTCTAAGGGAGTTTAATGGTGATGTGTCTTTTATTGTCATAAATTTTTTAACATTGGTTATACATTTGTATCACAACTCATATGTATAGTTAAGTGTATTTTCAACCTATATTTTAAATGTATTTGGGGTTTGCTGGATGGTAACCCCATCATGAGTCCAGAAGCATCATAACTGTGATTCAACCTTTTAAGCCAAATGGAAAGGGTGTGAACACTTTTTTTTTTCTTGGCTCCTCCTCATGCATGCATATGGCCAAATGGGCTGTCTCAGGAGTCCAACTTGAGTCGCAAGAGAAACACTAACTAGGAATCAGATCTGGCACCAACTCCCAATGTAATCTTTGACAATACTCTAGCCTTCTAGATTTTTTTAATGTGTTGAGCATTTCCTCAGGCTCTTTGACTGTGAAAGCCTTATGATCTATGTTAATCACATTAATTAAACAGATTACTCTGACATGCAGCCTTAGAAAAGTATTACCTTTGTAAATCTTAATTTTATTGTATGTACTCTGCAGGATATAAAATATGCTAAGATTTCATGGGTATATAAAAATGTTCTAATGATTGGCTGAGTGATTTCTCATAACAGTGCAATAGCATTAATGGAAGAACTTTTATTGGGGTGTAGAATACAACAGTTTATCATTTTCTTATATAATTATTAGTATTCTTTTGAGCAAACATGAAGTCCATTAAGAAAACTCTATAATAATAGTCTATTAACCATTCTTTCTCTCTCTTGCTCACTCTTACTCTTTCTCTCTCTCTTTTTTGGTACTAAGTACTAGGGATTGATCCCCGAACCATGGTTTTGAGGTACAGTCCCAGGTTTATTTGGTTTGGTCTGGTCTGGTTTTATTTCAGTTTTTATTTTGAGACAGTGTCTTGCTATGTCACTAAATTGCCCACCAATTCTGGGCTCAAACTTGCAATCCTCTTGCCTCAGGCTTCCAGAGTGCTGTGATTAAAGGCATTACCACTGCACTTGGCTCACACTCATATGTTAAAAAAATGAAATTATTCAGACTCAAGAAAACTGTTTCTGGGGCTGGGGAGATAGCTCAGTGGAGTAAGTGCTTGCCTGACCAGCACAAGGTCTTGAGTTCAATCTCTGGTTCCAAAAAAAAGAACATTTTCTTTTTCAACTGATGCTCAGAATTCCATTAAGAATAAAAGTCACTGTGGAAAATATATGAAGCACACAGATTTGCTTATTCTCAAGGACTATGAACCCAAATTCAACTCTGTAATTACTATAAATAAAGACTCTGCTATGTGTTTTATCTTGGTTCTAAAAAAAAGCTTCATGTATTTATATTCTTTCTGCTTATATCTTTTTGTTTATTTAGATTAAAATAAAATAATCCTTGCCTGCTTGTTACTATCAGTGCTCACAACTTTCAAATTTCTGAAGAAACCCAAACTTCATCCATTAATTAATCTTTGGGTGCTGCTTCCTGGGAGGTCAGTGTATGGTGATGGGCTTCATTTTGTGTGATATGCAATACTCATATCACTTAAATCTGATCTAAATAAACCAGTCTTAGAAGTAAATCAAAGGAAGTCATTTGGCTTTCAAAAGATACAACTTGACCTACAGAATAAACATTTGCCTAACACTCAGGAACTAACTTTGTCCTTTATTTATGCTCCCCAGTCAACAGACTTGAGTATGAAGGAAAGCAGTCAGGTTATGTCTGAAGTAGATTTGGAGCAGTAACTTGTGACTTCAAGAGAACATTTCTCAATGCTTGTCACTATTCTTTTATGTCTTGAAGGATTTGGACTTCTCAGAAATTTCCCCTTCAAATTAGAATGCCAAAGCCGGAAGGCAGGTTGTGGGTAGATCATTTCAGAGGATCAGAAGTTGAAGAATTGAAAACTCTGATAAAGAAATACATTTCCTGAAGGAAGGCATCAAAGAAGATTCTTATCCTTAAATTTTCCCAACAGCCTCCCCATGTTATTCATCTCTACAGAGGATGAAAACCTGTTTGCTGTTAGCAAATAGTATGAATTTCTATATTCAAAACATAAGCAAGACATACCCAGATGACAGAAGTTGGAAACACATCTTATTTTCTCCTACTGACTGAGCACTTTTCTGAAATGCGGGTGGGAAGTATTCTGTTTGGCCATCTTTGGAATTATCTTATCAGGGAGGACAATTAATAATAGCTAAGAAAATGTAGTGAAAATCTGTGGGCATGTCCTCCTGATCTGGTTTACCAGATGCTTCATTCAACTCCTACAGTTAGTCTCTGAGCCAGTGGTGTCCAAAATAACACCTGCAATGTATTTCCTGTCTTCAATTCTGCTATATTCCTTTTACTGAAGACAATCTGCCTATGAATATAACTGTGGTGCTTTTAGAACCTTCATCTCCTTCCTTTTAAAAGATAGCAAAATGTTTGACCCACCAGGCATTCTACCATGGTTTACAGCTTATGAAGGTCAAAATTTTGGGGTTGGGGAAAAATGAAGATACTTTTTTATGTGTCAGCATTATTGTTGAGAACATGAATTATTCTAGAGACAGTATAACAAAAACATTGTGTAAATTAGTTGGTTTCAAAGTCTTTGCTTTTAGCAAAACTGGAGAAACAAAACCAACTTGTTGGCCAAGAGATCATTAAAATTAATGATGAAAGTTCACTATGTGAATTTTGGTGTTTATTGCAGAAAAATCAAAGAACTGAGTGAATACTGCTATATCATATTGAATAGCACTGTTATGACACACATCTTCCATTTCACTTTGTCTGCTTATTTCTATGAATAAAATTTACTATCACTTTTTTATTTAAAAATTTATAGAAATGAAACAGATACTAAATCTTGTTTAATGCAGAAATAAATAATATCACAAATATAGGAACTGATTGGAAAAATACTTGCCTCATTTATCTCATTAATAAAAGTATACAACAAACTTTCTCTTTATGTTAGAAATTATAAAACTTTTCAACAAATCTGATGTTGAGTGAACATAAAATAGAAATATAAAGACAATGCAAATATGAATATTTTAAATAGAGTTCCATAGTCATGGGAAAATAATTTTTAAAATTCACATAGTAAGTACTTATATTTTAAGAAGTATGTAATAAGTGATCTATAAAAAGCACAAAATTATATATAATATACATTCTAAAAAATGAAGTGGAAATTGCACTTCTGGGAGAAAAACTAGAGTTGTAAAATTTTCAGCTATTAAAAATTTATCAGATACTTTTAAGCAGATTATTGTATTCCAATGAATGGTTATATTTCTATGCCACTGGATACGTTTAAAAATGATGCAGTAATTTTAATATGCCAACTTTGTAATACAATGAAATGTGGCTATTTGCAACTATGTCACCAACAAAAATTTGCAGCCAATTTAAAATCTGCATAAAGGTTAAGCCATTTCTTAAAACTCTTTTGGAAGGGAGATGGCTCAGTGGAATAAGTGCTTCCTTGACAAGCACAAGGGCCTGAGTTCAAGCCCTGGTTCCACAAAAAAAAAAAAAAAAAAAAAAAAAAAGTATTTTGATACCAAAACATTATGAAAACAGTTTGCAATGTATTAATTTATGAAATCCATCTTGTCAAGGTATATTAAAACTATCTCATTGATATTTGTACTTCAATAAAACAAAAGTAAAAAAAAATAAATAAATAAAAATCTTTTGGAGGCAAGTAGAAAAACAGAATTGCTGTGTACTACTGTATTCTCCAATTATAAGAAGTAATTCTTATAACACAGTGAGTAGGTTGAAAATAAATCTACAAAGGACAGTAAGGTCGATAGGTTCCGGTTGACTAGAATCACTGTTCCACTATTCTGCCACCATCTATCCCAAATGTTAGCATTAACTCAGACGTCTCTTTGGTATCTGAACCTATATGTGAATTCTTTTTATATACAGTACTTAATTCGTATGTTCAACTCCTCATTAAGGATAAATAGTATTTCATTAAATCTTAACTGTAGCTATTTACTCTTTTTAATTTGTAAGAATTATCTTTATGATGAGCAATGTGTCCCTTACAGATATGAACTTTAGGGGTAAAAGGATCCTTGCTCTTCCAGGGTAACTAGTCTAGTTAAGCCACTGATAGCTGAGTAAACTAGATAGCTCTGCTAAGTTATAATTTCAGGTTTTCGATCTATAAAAGGAAAAAAATGAGCCTTTTTTGGAGACAGGGCTTATGTATGTATTTTTGGCTGAACTTGAATTCATTTTGTAGCAGTAACCAGCATCAAACTCACAGTAATTTTTCTGAACTCAGCCTTCTGTGTTCCAGGCTTATAGGAGTGCACTGCCACATCCACACTACGGAATGATCACCCATTTCGCTTCTCCACTAGGTTTTAATTGACTGTCCTGTTTAGTGGGTTCCGGTCATTGTGGTCTCTCTCTAGAACAGCTTTCAGCAGCCTGAGAAGGGATGGCTTTGTCATCATGAAATTCTTTAGTTGTTCTTTGTCGTGGAAGTATTTCACTTCTCCATCAAACTTGAAAGAGAGTTTTGCAGGGTGTAGTAGTCTGGGCTGGAATTTGTTTCATGTAGGACTTGAAGAACTCTGCTCCATGCTCTCCTTGCCTTCATTGTTTGTGTAGAGAAGTCGGCTGTAATTCTGATGGGTTTTCCTTTGAATGTGAGCTCCTTCTTCTCTCTAGCAGCTTTCAGTATATTATTTTTGTGGTGGATTTCTGCAATCTTAACTATTATATGTCTCAGTGTGTTTCTACTTGGGTTGAGGTTATTTGGTGTTCTGTATGCTTCAGTGACCTGAATGTTGGATTGTTTCCTCATATTTGGGAAGTTTTCTGCAATTATTTCTCCCCAAATTCTTTTTATGTCATTTGTATTGACTCCTTCATTCTCGTTGATACCAATTATTCTCACATTGTTCATTCTGGCGTCATCCTGCAGGTGATGGATTATTTTTTCCTGCATTCTCGTTGTTCTTAAGAGATCCTTTCTCACCTTTTCACTAGCTGCTCTGGCATCTTCAAGATCTGAAACTCTGTCTTCGCTTTCACTCAGACGGTTTTGTAGACTCATGATTGATATTTGTAGTTCTTCTATATCTCTTTGACTGTGTTTCATGTGTTCTATTTCTTTTCTGTATTGCTCATTCAAGGAATCCATCATATTTCTGATCTCCTCAAATTTTTTATCCATGTCTTCTTTACCACTAAATTGACTTTTTTTTTTTTTTCTTTTTTGGCGGAACTGGGGATTGAACTCAGGCCGTTGCGCTTGCCA
>PVKA01004572.1:0-54136 GCA_004027165.1 Ctenomys sociabilis
AAAAAAAAAAAAAAAAAAAAAAAAAAAAAGAAGAGTTAAGCTAACTCTATTTTTAAATTTTAAAATACTAAAGTGAAACAGCCAAAACCAAGTTTAACTGATGAAAGAAAACCACGGCTTAGGGCCAGAATTGGAGTTTTCCCAGCACAGCTGGGTGGGGAGGTGTGGCGCAACACTGTGGCTCTTCCCTCACTGCCCTTGACAGTGAAAGGCCCTGGCTCAGTGTCAGTATCAGCAGACAGCAGGAGGTAGCTTTCCACCCCTTGGTTTTACTTTATTGATTTCTGTTGAAATAGGGTCTCCCTGCGCAGTGCAGGCTGGCCTTGAATTCACAACAGCTCTCTTGCCTCAGCCTGCCAAGTGCTGGGAACACAAGTGTAAGCCCAAGTACAACTTCACTCTGGTTTTAAAGCAAAGTCTTAGAACCTGTTTCCACTGAGTAAGATGTTCCATTAGGTTCCAGGACACTTCACAAAGCTATAGAAAACTCTTCCTATTCTGTAACAAGCTAAGGAAATCTGTGTTCTATTTGCGGTCTCTGGCTTGGGCAGATAATGGACACAATCCATTGTACATGGTCATATGGCTTTAAATGCCACTGAGTTAAGTGCCATTATCTACTTTTACTTTTCTACAAGTGAACAAATCTTATGAACACCCAAGCACAGTTAAGATTTTTTTTTTTTTGCGGAACAGGGTATTAAACTCAGGCCTTGCCAGGGAAGCGCTTATTCCACTGAGCCATCTCCCCAGACCCACAGTTAAAGTTTTGGTGTTTTATGGACTCTGGGATTTCATTTGTGAATATCTGAGACTGGTCATGACAGCGCGTCCTCCAGAGCCTGCTTCAGCGGTAGGCACAGAATCAGTGCGGACTTTCTGAACCTCACCGACTAAGCACGCTGCGTGCCTGTTGGGCCAGAAGGTGCTCAGCAGCAGGATCAGCTTCTCTACAAGGCAGACAGCCCCAGATCTTATTTTCGATTAAAGGCACTTTTTTTCCAGCTTACCATATTCAACAACTGCTATAGTTCCATTATATTTCCCTTCTACTTCATTAAGCACTGCCCACTGCTCTCATTTTTATCATTTCACATTTAGATGTCTCCGTAGTCATTGGTTAATGCTCATGCACACAGCAAGGGGATGGACTTCTAGGAAGTAACCTACAGTTCAGACTTTGTCCACTAATAAAATTATACTAGCACTTTGAAAGTGAAGACACTTGCTAAGAAAGTTTCAAATGAATCATTTTAGCTTCCTCCTGACTTCCACTGTCACTACTAACCAGGGAAGAATAAGCTGAATTTTGTCTTCTTTAATTCATGACCATAAATTATCCAAGAGAGTGAAAAATCTAGTATAAGAAAGATCTAAAAACTTACTTTCTTCATTCTGAAGTTTTTTCATTTGCTCCTCAAGGGTCTTGTGGTCAAAGTGGAATGCTTCTAACACCGTCACCAGCAAACTGTGAAGGACACACGGCAATGGGACCTGCGTCATTATTCCCATCCTACTACTAATAGGACACTTAAAGACAGAGATGGTGAAATTATTTTTACCAGTATTTTTAACTTTAAGAAGTGTTACTATAACCTCATCAAAACTGTATTAAAGGAAATCGAGCATACCAAGGACCAATGCAAGAAATAAGGTTAAGGCTGCACTTTTAAAACAAGCTACAGTGGAAACTCAGAGCATACTTGACACCCAGCTTTTGGTGGGTCTGTCCTGTCTGTAGGACATGGATGAAGTGCTTCAAGTAGTAGATATATGCCGGCCAGGAGAGATGTCTGCACACAGCTCCGATAGCCTCCACGGCAGCAATGGTTATGTTTTCATGCTGCAGAATAAACACAGCATCAAGAGAGAACAAGTTATTTGCTAATAAAATCCATGGGCACCTAGTCTACCGAAAATCTTAGCCGGAAGGTGGTCAGTAATTACAGAAATGTCCGCATGTCTGAATGTCCAAACTATACTCCTCCCTCCTTGCCAAGCCTGCAAAGACACCATCACTTAAAGGGACAATGCCTTCCTCTAAGGGTTTAAGGCATTTTGGACTCTATTCTATTTAGCCCTCCTGATGGGCTCCAAGGCTGGGCAGTAATAAGACAAACACTAAGCCTGACAAAGGAAATGCACGAGGCCCTGGGTTTAATTCCCAGCACTGCAACAATACAGAAGTCACAAGTGTCATGTCACAGATCACACACCATGCTCCTCAGGGCTCAAAAGCACAATGCCTTCCAGATATTTGTTTCAGGAAATGTTGTTGACAGACAACAAAGAACCAGCTTCACCTTCACATATTAAACTAGCAGAGTACACAGCATCTGGGGACTGTAGGTTTAGACTGGGGACACCACACAGAACAGGATGGTGGCCCAGAAGAGGAAGGCAGCACAAAGAGAGAATCACCTATGCTGGTTGTGTGTGGAGTGTGAGGCTGCAGCACAAATGGGGACACACACAGCACTGCCTGGCTGAGCTGAGGCCACAGCCGTGGGGTCCATGGGGCAGAGGACACATAGCGCCAGCCCCCGACATTAGCTGGCACTGACCAGCAGAGAGGGCAAGGGTGAGACAGGACAGAGCTGCAGAAAGGGGAAGATGGCAGTCACCAATGGCAGGTGGGAATGTGAACAGAGCAAGCTCTACACATCTGGATCTACACACAGGAATGAAGGGCATCAGAAATGATAAATATGTACTACATAGTGTAAAACTAATGTCAACGTTAAAAAAGTCCAAAAGAAGTAACAAAAGGAAAAAGGGGAAAAAAATGAAGCAAGAAGAAAGTAAATAACAAGATCGGAGATTCCAACTCAACCTTATGAATGATCACATTAAACATCAGACTGGATAAAGCAATGCCCAATTAAATGCTACCACATGGAGCCAACCAGTGAAGCCACAGCGTGTGTGGAGACGCCCACCTTGAGCATTTTCTCATTGAGAATTGGAGCCATGGCGTAGGGCATGATGTAGTTCTGCAAGGACTTGGAGGACAGCACCACTGTGCCCTCTGTCATCTGCTTTGCCAGCTTCTTCAAGGCTCTTGCTCGTCTATGGATCTGTGGGTCAGACCAGGTGTGTGCAAGTTATACACCCACAGCCTTTGTTTAACAAAGGAGTCCAAGCCATTAAACTTGGGAAAACAGAGAATGGTAACATTGTTATTGTCTGCCGGCTTCTGACACCACTGAAAACACCAGGCCCCAAGAAAGGACCACCTTCTGGGCAGCGTGTCTGCCAGTGCTGGAGACAGGACCTGAGAGGTCTGACCCCTTGGGACAGGAAAGCCCATTTTTCTAAAGAACACATGCCTGTCTGAAAACTCTTCTGCAAGCCAGGACAGGGTGGGGCGGGGCTGTCTCCTACCTGAATGTGCTTCATGTTCTCAAAGAAGTCCATTTCTGGGTCTTGCTGGTGTGTGAGCTGCACAAGGTCTTTGAACTCTAGTTGATCTGGGAAGGTTTGAATTAAACACGAAAGTATAGTAGTATAATCCTGTTGAATACTCTGCAAGGGTCAAAGGGAAAAAGTTTTTATTTGTTTTATTTTATTTTTCTTTGGCACTAGGAGCTAAACTTACAAGCTCATGCTTACCAGGCAGGTGTGGTGTCCCTGAGCTATATCCCCAGCCCTTAAGTTTTATTTTAGAAAGAATCTGCTTCCTACGTAGTAGGTGGCACCCAAAAACCACTATATTAAAAAAAAAAAAATCCACTATAAATATAGAAAGTCAAAGCACTTGTAAAATCAAGAATGACTGTGCCCCTCCCTTCTGGCCCGCACCTTGTGGCCTGGTGCCCACAGTACAGGTGTTTTAGTCAAGGAGTGAGGCCCAACTACATTCCTGCACAACCAAGCAGACAAGAGAAGGCAGAGTACAGCAGAATGCCTGCCTGCGCACAGCAGCACCCTGGCAGGACGCAGCCACAGACCTCCGAGGGGCTCTTTAAGCCCTTCCGCAGCCTCTCCAGGAGGGAGCGATGGATGAGTTCCCGGTAGTCTTTCTCTGTGATGTTCAAGGCCGCCAGCTTCTGGATGATACCCATCAGGCACATGCTGGCATTGTCACTTAAGGACATGTCCCCCAGCTGGAAAGAAGAACATAGGTATTCAGTGTAGAATCTGTACACAATGGTATTTCCAAGAAGGTGAAATTTTGTCACTGTTCAGTGTACAAAGCCCTGTAAATAAATGTCCAAAGGACTGCAAACCCGAAGAAGGACCCCATGGAGAGCCATGGGGAGGGCAGCAAGCTCAAGCTGACAAGCCCAAACTCTTTGCAAGGTTATCTCCTCACCCAGGAAAGACTACAAACTAACCTTTGAGTTTGATGTCCCCAAGTGGGCAGAGGCCGAGGTTCCCTAAAGCCAGCTCTCAGGGCTCAGCCTCAGGCCACTGTGATCTTGGGCAGTGCTCCAGGGTTCTTGGTGTCAGCAGTGGAGGGGGAAGAATGCATACCTGCCCTGCCACACAGGTGGGGGCACAGCGCTCTTGTGCTGAGGCTGCATGGCATGAACCCCACTCAGGGCAATGGCCCTCTTCCCTCACTGCACAGCCCTTCACCTAGAAGCTCGAGGATCAAGTGCCCTGTGACACTATCACAAGGTCAGTAGTAAGCAAGGCATTATCTCCCCACCTTTGTATTTAATTCAGTTTAGCAATACACTACCTTTAATTCAAATGCTTATTTTCACTGTGTCTTCAATAAAGGCACACTACTGGAACAGAGACTCCTGAATAAGACCCCTTTAGTGCAGGAAATTACAAATGGGACTCGGCTCAAGTTTTCACACAGCAAGGGCAACTAACAGTGAAGAAATTGCCTACAGAATGGGAGAAAATATTCACCAGTATTCTTCTCACCAAAGATTGACACCCCAAACCAAAATGCACTTTATTTATTTGATACAGGGTCTCACTATGCTATTCAGATTGCTAGTGACCCTCTCAGCCTCCCCAGTGCTGGGGTTACAAGCATGTGCCACCACCCCTGGTTTCAGTGGCCAGTATGGTGCACCTAGGGTTCTGGGGCCAGCGCTGCATGTGGTGCCGGAGATTGAGCCCAGGTCTTTGCCCTTGCCAGGCAGATGCTTAGACCACTGAACTATCTCCACAGTTTAAAATCTAAAATAAACAACATTCAACACCCAAAAGATCAAACAGCCAAGGAATTAATGGGCAAATGCATAGGCAGACACTCTTCAAAAGAAGTTCATATGACTGTAAGGGTATGACATCTTTGGCCACCAGGGAGCTGCAGATCAAAACTGCACTGACAGCCCACCTCCCCCAGGCAGAGTGGCTGCACCTGGAACACATCAGTAAGAAATGCTTCTGAGAAAGCCGGGCGTGGTGGCACATGCCTGTAATCCCAGCACTCGGGAGGCTGAGGCAGGAGGATTGTTGTGAGTTCAAGACCGGCCTGAGCTACAAAGTGAGCTTAAAGCCAGCCTGAACTGCATAGCGAGACCCTGTCTCAAAAAGACAAAAAAAAAAAATTTAAAAAAAAAATAAATAAATAAAAAAAAATAAAAAAGAAATGCTTCTGAGGACACAGGGATAAGAGCTGTGCTGCTCTGCTGTTGGGAACCCAAGTAGCACAGCCACCACAGAGAGTAGTGTGTAGGCTCCTAAAAACTAGAAACAGAGCCACCACATGGTCAACCTTGCACCACTCCTTGGCTTGCAATGCCTGGAATACCTGCATACCCACATTTACCATGGCGCATTATATAACAGCCAAGATATGGAACCAGCCCATGTGTCCATTACAGGATACAGAAAATGTGGTATATACACACAATGGAGTATTATGGAGCTATGAAAAAGAAAAATTGCCATTTGCACAAAAGTGGATGAAACTGGAGATCATCATTTTGAGTGAAAAGCCGGACTCAGACAAATATTGCCTGTTTTTCCTAATATAGGCAATCTAGAAAGGATGATAAAAAGAGTAGAACAGAGGACAAGGATGGGGTGGACAATTGGGAGGAAAATGATCAAATACAGTACACAGACTGAGCCCCCAACTGAAACTGGGGAAGGGCAACACAGCAGAGGCGGAGGGGATGGTCAAGGTGCAGCAGGCGCGGGTGCACTTCTGCCAAAAATGAAACCCGCTCATCTGGGGTTTTGTTTTTGTTTTTTGGCAGAATCGGGGATTGAACTCAGGCCCTTGCACTTGCCAGGGAAGCGCTTATTCTATGGAGCCATCTCCCGGGCCCCAACCCACTCATCTGGATAAGCAGGATATGCACCCATAACTCTCAAACACAGGAATCTACTTAAGATTCCACCAAGTTCAGCCTTTTGGAGTGCAAGCTGGCATTCTGGGCACAGAAAGGAGCTTGCGCAAACACTGCACGAACTTCAGAAGATCTTCATCAAGTCTAGCAGCAGCGAGACATTAATCCCTTCCTCCCATCACACAAACCTCTATAGTTCTCAACTTGCTTTCCACCTCTAGGGATTTCTCCATTCTAATACACAACTTGCTTTTTTCAAAGTGGTTCCACATATATTGTTCTATCTGAAACAGCTGCTTTCTAAATCATTAGAACAGTGATGTTCTTGCCAAACCCAAAATTCTGCATCTAGCAAAACTTTTATAGTAAAGAATAAATGAAGAAAGGGGGCCACTGTATTAGGTAGTTGTGTTATCAAAGTAATGAGGAACAAACACTTCATACATTTTTGCTACAAAAGCTTACCTCCATGTTATAGAAGCAATTATGCATCACTGCAATTAGGTAGTTGACATCCACGGTCTGCATCTCTCTAATGTAAGATGTGATTGTCTGGAACTCAGCAAAGCGCACGTCGAAGTTGATATCGTCAAGATGTCTCTTATCAAAGGCGTTCAGCTGCAAGACATCATATAAACAAAAGTGTATACATCTTAAACAAAAAGGATGTACTTTGGAGACCAAAAAGAAATAAGTTTGTCTTACCTTGGCAACATCAGTGATATATTTTAGTCCACTTTCAAAATCAGAAAGACCCTAAGAAGAGAGCACAGAGTTTTTAGTCAATGTGCCAGCTTTTCTGCCTTCCCTCAGCTCCCCATCTCCACCTACCCTGCGCAAGAGGCTCCCCAACATTCTAAATCCCATGGTTATCTTTTCAAGGTGGTGGTATGGAGATGGGTGTGGTGGTGCACACTTGTGATCCCACCACTGGGGAGGCTGAGACAAGAGGATCACCCTGTTCAAGGCCAGTCTAAACTGCACAGTGAGATCCTGTCTCACGTGTTCCCCAACCAAAACAAACAAACAAGCAAGGAGTGTGGGGTAAGAACTGAGTTTCACATACTTGGAAAACAGTACACAGCAATTGTCTTGACAACTTGTTCTTAATGACTGAGAAGAGTTTGGCCAGAGGCTTGAGGAAGCTGGTAGGGTCCAGACAGTGCTGCAGCAGGTTTTGCACTGTCACCAGGATATCCATCTCTGTGTCCTTTAGAAGAATGAGGGAAAAATCGTATTTCAGTAATTTCTAAAATGAGTCTACTTATATTTCAATATATTCCAGTGTAAGAAATAATTAAGGATAATAGTGAAAGGAGTGATGGGAAACATTTCCTAGTCATGTAGAAGTTTTCAACCTTTTAACACCAAACCCACAACAGTGTCTGCAGCAGCTTCTTTTTATAATCTTAACAGAGCATGCATGGCTCTAAAACATGCCATCTTCAACAGGCCAGTCCAGTGATGGTGAACCTGTGGCCTGGGGGCTGTAGTAGGCTGCACTAGTGAAAGCTCTGAGGCTTGCCATTGCCGTCTAGTCAAAGCACAGCTGACCAAATGGGCCTGCTGGTGGAAACCAGACTTGTGGTGCCAGAGTCATGTACACAAGGCAGTAAGTGCTGCCATGAAGGCCTTCACACTGGATCTGAGAGCTGCATTCAAATATGCGACAGCCTGCACGCCAGAGTGGACGTTCACTCAGCTCTGCCATTTTCCTTGGGCTCCATGTGCTGCTGCCCAAAGTTACAGAAAAATTCCTGTATCCTATTGTTATTTTTTTATTTTATGTATTTGGCACAGGGTCTCACTATGTAGCTCAGACTTGTAGTTATCTCATTTTCAGCTTCCCTGGCACTGGGAATACAGGCATGTGCCATCATGCCTGGAATAAGTTTCTGGCTCAGCATGCCCCAGGGGCAGTGTGGCATGTAGGACCAGGGATTGAACCCTGGTCTCTGTACTTGCCAAAGCAGGTGCTCAGTCCATGGAGGTATCTTGCTGGCCCCGGACCCTCTATTTAAGTTTTCTATTTCTGTATAGTCCTTTAAGTTCTCGGGAAATACGCGTCACAAAACCTAAACAATGAAATCGCTCCTTCCAGGTGAACCACTGCAATCTGAGCCTCTCTGCACTCCATACCTGAGGGACGTTGCCACGGTGGAGGAAGGGGAGCAGCAGTGTGATGAGCAAGGAGCTCTGCTCTCTGTCCTTCATGAATGCGCTGATCCTAGCAAAGGAAACCAATGGGGGTGTAAGGGAGACGAGCAGTCAGGGCCTTCTCCAGCCCTGGCCTCTGGCTGCTCCTAGTCCCTTGTCATCTGTCTGCACGGCACAGGAGGTGACTAACCAGGTGAGGTCTGGCAACCAGGAGTTTTTCTTTTGTAAGGAAGTTAAATTTTTAGTGGGAGACCTTTTTTTTTTTTTTTTTTTTTTTTTGTCTTTTTTGAAACAGGGTCTCACTATGCAGTTCCGGCTGGCCTTAAGCTCACTTTGTAGCTCAGGCTGGTCTCGAACTCATAACAATCCTCCTGCCTCAGCCTTCCAAGTGCTGGGATTACAGGCATGCGCCACCACTCCCGGCTTTAGTGGGAGACTTGATGTTTCATGTACAGAACTGCCAATAAATTCCCCTGCAACCTCAGAAGATAATCAGCCTCTCCCTGCTAGGAGGGTGGCACTAGTAGAGGAGGCAGAGGGGGCTTCTGAATGCTCGTCCCTTCGCCTGACCTCCTCCCCACTTCCCAGTGCTGCACTGCCCCAATGAGAGACCAGGGGAACTTAGCAGGTTCCCCACTCTGCATAACCTGCAAACATAAAACACTGCAAGGAAGCTTGCAGAAGACTCCAATGTATTTTCAAGTTTCTGATGGTGAAAGTAACAACAAGAAATCTAATATTTAAATTTATTTTCTGTCAAATTAAAATTCAAGATAGAATCATTTCTTACTCAGGTTTACTATCCCTGCCCTCTAAAGAACTCACAATTATATACTCTTAGGTCTGCTGACAAAACATCCTTTAAAAAACTTCCTTGATTAACCGAAACAATTTTTTCTTTCAAGGTGGTTATTTTAATTAATTAAAGCAAAAAAAATCCCAAATAGGATATGATCTCATACAGTTTAAGGCTTAATTAAATAAAACATACAAAGCTCACACAAGCAAATTGTATTAGCTCGACTTAGAACTTCAAAGTCTACTGATTTTAGTATCATTGGATGAAGACAGAAGCCATCAAAAGTCTCAGGTATTTAGCACAGATCCTCAATTCTACACTAACTTAAAGCGGAGGGTATTTAAAACACTGAAAACTTTCTTTGTGGAATGAATCCTGGAGCCTGTGTGCACCAAGCTATGCTCTACCACTGCGCTGGCGCTGGGGATTGAGCCAGGGCCTTACATATGCTACCGAAAACCTTTTAAAATTATTAGCACATTCAAATAATTGAATAGCAGGATAAAATTTTAAAAAATGAATGTTTTCTTGTTAGCATGAATATGCTGACTTACTTTGAAAGAATGCCAAGTTCTTTACTGACTTGTGCCCTGTTCTTTTTTTTTTTCACCTTCTCTGTGCTGATTGTGGTTTTGCTGAGATACTGGAGAATTACAGGCACATGAGGTATAATCAGTCTTCCTCCCACAGTGACAGACTCTGAAACAGATAGTGGCATGGTTTTCACATTTAAAACTTCACTTAGAGTATACTTGCATAGTATCTTCTGGGTGAGAGATAAAGCATGTGGCTACTAATGAAAATTTAAACTACACATCATTTTTAATTCAGAAGAGCTAATCTAGTTGTGAAATACAAAATGTACACAATGGTCTGCTCAAGCCAAGACCTGCTAACAGGAAAGGGTCCTGGGGCAGTCTGGGAGGGGACTGTGGAGACCTAACAGCAGAAGTCACTGGTCACTTCCTGGAAGGCAGTGAGACCTCCTGTCCTGCAAACAAGCTGAACTCAAACAAGCTATATGCAAAGAAAACACCTTCCTATAAACAAGAATTAGTTCTCAGAGAAAAGACATTTATGAGCATGAGCCAGAAAGTCAGTGGCCAGTGACTCTCTCATTGAGGGCCTGCACCCTGTGGGGTCCCAGCATCACCCACCGGCCATGTTGCCTGGAGGGTTGGCGGATGGCCAGCCAGTCACCGGTAGGCTTGGCACTGTGTCTGTGGGCTCAAAATCTGGAAGGCTCAGGAGGTCGTCAACCATGTCCATCACAATACTGGCTGTGGCCTCAGAGAGATTCTTTGCTGAGAGAACAGCGAAGACGTTGGTCAGGATGTCACATTCTGGGTGCCCCGGCTTCTGTGTAGCCAGAAAAGGGAAATACCTGCAAGAACAAATCCACTTTGATGATTGTCTTGTTTCTTACTGTGTGGATTTCCACTCATCTTCCACACAGTTTCACACTGACTTTAACAAGTGCACACCTGCACAAACCCTGATAAGATTCCTTACTTACAAGGGGAGTCACCTGAAAGCCTGAGGAGGATTTACTCCCAACACCCTGTGAGTTCCACTGCCTAGGTGCTGTACATGCACTTCTTACCTAATCCTTGGAACAGGCCTAAGAGACTATCAACTACACATAAGAAAGACTTGTGCAAGGCCAGGAAACAGTGGTCTATTTTAGCCTCGGCCCTTTCTGAGTATGAAAGCAAGGCATTTTCTCACTGTGAGCTCTACTCTTATAAAAATCAATGTACAACAACAGGGATTAGCAGTAGAGACTGCAGAGCCATCTGCTGTATCTGAACATATAATGTACAGAGCGGTTGGGCGGGCTGGATCCATCCCTAGTAATGAGAGCTGAGAGACAGGCTGTCCTCTCAGAAAAGCACAAGATCCTCCAGCCAAGGGCAAATTGGTGGTTCTTCAGTCAGAAATACAATCGTAATGGTCCAGTCCCCGCAAAAGAAATTTTTAAAAAATTTATTTATTTTTCCCAGAAAAGAATTATGACAATCCCATTGTAACTGGAAAATGAACTCATGTACTTTAATACACTCAGCAAACAGGAGAAGCTCTAAGAGATCACAGTTGCACAGCATCCTGCCCAGCAGACATAAGCTACAATGCAGGCAGGTTTTCATCTCTATGATTAATGCAGAGGGTCTGCTACCATTTCCACCTCACAGGTGGTAAACCCAAGCTCCAGGAGGCACACTATGGGCACACAATGTGCTGAAGCTACTACTTCATGAGAACACCCAAGCCAGCTCTGCATGCCATGAGTATTAGTGAGGCCCAGATCAGGAGTCCTGCTCTGTGGAGTGGGGTCTCTGCAGGCAAGGAGCCCTGGGCCATGGTGAGGAGACAGAGCATGATGGAGGTGGGATGGAGCCACAGGGGCCAGTGTGAACAAGAGCAGTGCTGGAGGAGTGACCGGGACCATTTGGGCAAGTGTTGCTTCGGCTTAGTCACAGTGACTCTTCACATCCCCAGACAGTAAGGTGTAGCAGTCACATTACCTATGGTCTTGGTGGTCACTTAATGTCTGAAACAATCCATCCTTACCTGTAAGCTTAGAGATAATGACTGTACCTTATGTACATTTATAAAAATAGTAAGCATATCTAAGATGGAAAATGGGCTTTAGTTATTTAGTTATTATTTATTTAAGTAAACTGCAAGTGCACTGCAGATCCAGAACTTATTTTTACTGAGTAACATTCCCCTACGTTATAAGGGCAGTCAGCCCCTCTACAGATGACTTTTTTTTTTTGTCTTTTTTTTGAGACAGGGTCTCACTATGCAGTTCAGGCTGGCCTTAAGCTCACTTTGTAGCTCAGGCTGGTCTAGAACTCACAACAATCCTCCTGCCTCAGCCTCCCGAGTGCTGGGATTACAGGCCTGAGCCACCAGGCTTGTTTTTAAGCAAGCCCGGCTACAGATGACTTTTAAAGGAAAAAAAGTTCTGTCAGCAGCATCCTCAGTTGCTTACCACTTCTATTTCTCCAACCAAACAAGGGTAAGTCCTGGCAGGACAGAAGCAAGTGCACATGACACCACTGAATGCCCACTGGGGAAGCCTTCCTGGACCAGAGCTCCTCACCGCTGCTATGCACGAACAGTGCACATCTGCACACAGTTCTCAAGTGTGCCCAGGAAACTCAGCTTGGAAATGTTTGGCCATTAGACAAATATAACATGTGCTACTGTGTTGGAAATAAGGGAGAGCCCTTTCTGTTGACAAAGTAGATTTTTCCAAAGGAGACGGGTTTTTGAAGGCTTTAATGATGTGAAAAAATATTCAGAATAAAATGGTAAATGAAAACAAAATCAGAGGCTGGTTATATAGTATGATCCCTAACTTTATAGAAATCAATTGCCAAGGTCTTAATTAACATCACTGAATCAATATCAAAACTGTTCCTGACCATGAAATGTAAATAAATACATCTTTCTAATTTTAAGTGGAAACAGGGAAAAAGATATAGCAGAATGCCACCCATAAACCATGCTTGTTTTTAAGCAAGCATACACAGAACGGATTTATATGATGCTGTAATTATCTGATGTGCTTCACATTCCCTTCCTTTTGCTGCTCAGCCTAAAATAATTCTATGAGGAGAGCAGCCCACCAATTCCAATCTTCTAGTTCCCAAGTTTTAATTGGACAGTAAAAACTGCAAAAATGTACTCAATGATTTAATACCACCTACAAGTTTAATTAAGTTGCAACTGTTATTTTTATGTATTTAGTACAGGGTCTACAGAGTGTCACTATGTAGGATTTGTAGTGATTTTCCTATTTTCAGCCTCCCAAGCGCTGGGATTATAGGTGTATATCACCATGCCCAACCTCAACTGCCTTCTCGGTATTCTATGGAGGCAGGGCTGGCACGAAAGGCCAGCTGCTGAGCTCTGCCTAAGCAGGCACTTTAGTCTACTGAGCTATCTGGCCGGCCCTGCAACTGTTATTTTACTTCTTCTCCTTTTACTGTATACCATTCAGACTGTCAGTGGCCACTCCCAGACAGTGCCTGTCCCATATTTGGCACCAAACCTATGCACCAGGGCTGTGCCCCCTGCACTCCTGCTCATTTTCCCAGAGGGGAGCAGACTCCTGGGCTCAGGGCTGCAGACAGGATAGTAGTGACAAAGCTGGAGGAACAGGCTGAGGAGGGCAGGAAGGCCAGTGCATGGGCACCAAGTTACAGCTGCATGAGAGAAAGCAACTTTAATGTTGTGTCACAAACTAGGAGAGCTACAGACGAGGCTAAGTGCACCTGGTGCAGAAAGGCTGGTAGAAAGGCTGTCAGAAAGGGGAGTAAGCGCTTTCATTATAAAGGGACAATCAGTAAGTAAGCAGGTGATGGACTTATCCTGATGTGACATCACATTGTGTACTAAAATGCCACACAGTACCCAAGTACAATGTAGGTATCAGGTTTCTGGGTTTTTGAGACAGGGTCTCACTATGCAGCCCAGGCTGGTCTTGAACCCAGTATAGCATGGCTGGCCTCAAATTCATGGTGATCTTCCTGCCTTAGCCTCCTGCTGGGATGACAGGTGTGTACTGCCATTCCTGGCTAGGTGTCATTTTTTTTTTTAAAGTTTCTCATGTGACTAAGTATTTTCTATCTTACTTTACACTTACACACCAATGGGCAGGTGCCTCAACACTTTTCCTGGGCCACGTCATACATGCTGTTTAGCACTATATTTTTCTTAAAACTGTGTATTTTCAGATCTTTTCATGCTCTCTGCTACCTGTCTCACTATGAACTGTACCCAAAGGAACTCACCACATGGAAGACCACAGTATGTGATTAGCACTCCAGACTTGTCTGGGCTACATTAGCTTAAAATACCATCCTGCTTTAGTATCATTTTAGCAGTGGCCAAGTTTACTCAAGAAAGCAGAAAGGAAGAATGGGTGAGAAGCTGGCTCTGCAGAGCAAGCTTGGGCTACATGACTATGAAGGAGGAGAGCAGCGAATGGAACCAGCCCCGAGCGCCTGGGATATGCAGCCTGGGCAGCATGCAGGGCTGAGTGCCCATCATCTCAACATATGCCCACCGCATGTGGGCATGGAGGCTGGGGGCTAGGATTATACCTGGAATTTCTGCTCCAGACACTAATGAGCTTCAGCAGAGGAGTGGGCGAGTACTGAGTCTCAGATCCCAGCCGGCAGATCTATGAGACAAATAAAACAGAATGTGAAATGAAAACACCTGTTATAGGATCAACAAAAACAAGAAAAAAAGTCCAGTTTGGTGGTCCCTATCTATCACCCCAAAACTTGGGAGGCTGACACAAGAGGATCACCATGAGTCCAAGGCTAGCCTGCACTACACAGCGAGACCCTGTTACAAAAAACAAAATGAAACAAAACAAAGAAACAACCAGCAAAAAACAACGTACACAGAAGCCATGCCAAGGGTAAAACAGCCAAGGTACAGAGATGAACGTGTAAAGGAGACAGAAGAAAAGAAAGCATGCACAGAAAAAAATGGCAGGGCCGGCACCAGGCAGGCTGAGGCAGCTGCGTCAGCCTCATGGTCCTGAGTGGTCAGAGCGTCTCCTGGAGCATCCTTAGTACTCCATGCTGCTGCAGCAGTAAGCAGGGAAATCATTCTTGCCAGTTGGAAAGATACCTGTGTTTGTCCTCAAGCTGTTTTGTGAAAACTGTCACCTTTGTCTAAGAGAGAGGATCAGACTCACATCCGCCTTAAGGATAGGTGGTTAAGAAAGCAACTTGTTAGATCTGGTGGCAGAGGAAAATAGCGTTCTAAGATCTTTCAGAATAAGCTAAGTGTGGTGACACAGGCCTGGAATCCCAATATACTAGGAGGCTGAGGCAGGAGGATCACAAGTTCCAGCATAACTCTGACAACTTAGTGTCTCAAAATAACAAGTGGGGTGTGGCTTATAAGTAGAGTGGCACAGTGTGTCACAGCCAAATACTGGAAACAGCCAAAATACCTGTCAACTGGTGAATGGGTAAAGATGTTTTGTTTTTATAATGGAGTACCACCTTTGCCATAAAGAAGGATAAACTTGAGACATTTCTAGGACAATGGAGGCACCCCGAAATTATACTCTTTAGTGAAATAAATCAGGCACACACGTGTAAATACTGCACTGATCTTCTCAGTGATAACTGATAGTGTAGATAAGGACCAAAACATGTATTAGGTATTGTGAAAGAGAAGGAAATGTTCAGAAGGGCAGAAAGGAAGGAAGGGAAAAATAAAACAAAGAACAAGAAAAGAAGGAAAAAATGAGGGCCAGCAATATAGCTCAGTGGACTAAGCACTTGCTTGCTTAGGTAAATGCAGGGGCCAGGGTTCGATCCCTGGTACTGCATGTTGTGCTGGCCCCGCCCCCAGGCATGCTGAGCTGGTAATGGAGTCCGGGCGTGGTGGTGCATGCCTGTAATCCCAGCACAAAAAAAAAAAAAAAAAAAAAAAAAAAAGAAAATATTAAAACATTTTTTGTAAGTGGGGAGGGGAGTTTGAAGGGAAGAGTAGGGGAACGGAAAAGAAACACATTACATCATGTACCAATTGGTAGCTAGCTATCAATTCTCTATGACAAACATGATCATTATGTAGACCCAAAATGTAGCAATAAGATGACTGAAAAAAAAAATGCAGCAGATGCAGCTCAGTGTGAAAGTGTGAAGGTATTAGGTTCAATGCCCAGTGCCCCCCCCCCCCACACACACTAGAATACTCCAGAAACAAAGAGGAGCTCGGTAGAAAGAGACAACACCAGGATGAGCCTTTGAGCCTTCACAGTTGGGCTGGGTTACGTTGGTGAATTAGCAAGGAGGAAGCAAGAGTGTCCAGGCAGAGCACAGAAGACAAGGTTTAACCTGGGGCCAAACTGCACCATGAAACACAGCCTCCATTTCTTCTGTTCTGAATCGGTAGGACTCCCAGTCCAGAAAGATATGGGTGACCATTTTGATGCCAAGACGTCGTAAATTTTTCAGCGGATTAATAAACCGCAGCTGTATCTGCAAAACAAAGATCTTCTATTATAAAGAAGAAAATACACACACACACACACACACGCACGCACGCACGCACGCACGCACGCACGTGCCTTGTGCACCTGACTCCTGAGAAAGGTGCTCGGCCAAACTGGGGTCTCTGCAATTAAACTATGGACCCAGGTTCATGTAGGAAGATGAACAGAGCAAGCTGTATGCTGTTCTCGCTGAGCAGAGAAAGCGGAGAAAGACAGAGGGGCTGAGACACGCTGCCATCCCTGCTCACGAAACCACCCCAGCTGTCTTCAGGAAAGGCCACTCAGCCAGCGCTTCTTCACTGAATAGCTCACTCTGAACAAAGCCACCTTTTGCCATCACAGTGCCTTAATTAGGTAAAAAATAAACTTTCATTTCAAGTCAAAGTGATCTTTCTCATGTTTTCATACTTGTATTATTATTTTAGTTTTCTTAAAGCTATGATTTAAAAATTATTCTTGTTAATAACATTCTAGGCAGCTTGGCATGGTAGTACATATGTGGCCCAATGCAGGAGGATCCCAAGTTCAAGGCTAACATGAACAATTTCACAAGACTACACTTCAAAATTTAACACAGGCCTGGGGATGCAGCTCAGCACATGAGACGCTGGGATCCATATCCAGCACCACAAAAACAAATAGAAAAATAAAAATAGGGGCTGCGGAGATAGCTCAGTAGAATAAGCGCTTGCCTGGCAAGCACAAGGGCCTAAGTTCAATCCCTGGTTCTATGAAAAAAAAAAAAAAAAGAAAAAAAATATATATGTGTATATAAAGAGAGGAGAGAGGCTACTATAGTGTTAAGAAAATGAGAGGAGGAAGCAAGGTGGCTTGGGAAGATCTCTATGCACAGCTCACAGCAAAAATGCAACTTAGTGAAAAATACTTGCCTATTTCAGAGCACAGAAGCTAGAGTGGGGCTGCATTAACAGATTTTCTTATTAATATGTTATCTCAGTTATATTTGTTGCTAGGATTAAATATTTGACACCCAAAATTAAGGAAGGAAATAGGTTTATTTAGCTCATGGAGATTTTAGTTTATAAATTTAGTTTATATATTTGGTTGGCTCCCAGGCAGTGGCATGGGGCAGAGGACAGCAGTTTAGGGCAGCAGAAAACAGAAAAGCAAAGAAAGGGCAGCAGCTGAGGCTTCCAGGAAGCCTCTCTCCCTACCTTCTATTATAAGCAAGCTTCCCCAGGCTGGGGGTGTAGAACTCACACAATCTCCATGTGCTCCTCTTACACAGGATGAGGATGTTTATTAAGTAAGAACCCTGGCTACCTGCTGAGTCACTTAATTGAAAAAGTTCTCAAGTCAACCCAATGTATCAATCACTACAATCTACCCCTTGTCAACTATATAAATTTTTTAAAACCAGTTTTTAGGTATAAAGACATAATTATTAAAATTTTACAACTTGGACATTATAACATTGGTTTAACTACCATTAAGAATCACTACTTTCTATCAACATTACATGAGAACAATAACATTTTGTCTCTGGTCCCCTAGAGACTCATGTACATCTCTTTATGTAAAAGATATTTTAGTCTGTCTCTAAGAGTTGCTGAAGTCTTAACAATTTTAGCAATGTTGAAAAGTCTAAGTCTCAAGTCTCTTTCAAGATCTAAGGCAAACTCTTAGCTATGAGCCCCTTAAAAGGTATACACAGCAGGATACAAACCATTGGGACCAAAACAAGTTTAAAATCTAGAAGAACAAACATTACATCTTCAATTTTATGTTTAACATCAGAAGTAATCTGTAATGAGTTGTGAGCTCTATAAGCCTTATATGGTTCTATCCCTATGGCACTCTTTGCTAGTAGTTCTTATGGCTTTTTTTTTGGTGGGGTGGGGGCTGGCTTTTTTTCTTTTTTTTAAAGACAATATATATTATTGTTTTTTTTTAATTTTTGGGTTTCTATTGAACAGGTTTTTTTACTCACAGCTTTATATCCTGCTCTCTCAGGGGCACACTGTCTGGCTTCCTAGGTCTTTTGAAATCTAGGTGGAAGTCTTTTTAACCTCAGAACTCTTGTATTTTGCATGTGCCTAAAACCAGTGTCACGCAGTGATGCCAAGGCTACAGCTGCCAACTGGAGCAGTAGCCAGGCTTTTCTTTTCTTGGCTGTGGAGCTCCATTCTGACCTTAATTGTTAGGAACACATTTTTTAGACTGCTACCATTTTGGAACCTCTGTTTTGGAACATGAGGCTCTGTGGCTTTTCTTTTTTTTTTTTTCTTTCTTTAAAGCAAAGTCTTTTACCCTTCAGACTTTGAAACTGCAAAGGGTGAGAACCTGCCACCTTCCTGTGATGCCCTCAGGACATGTTTTCTACTCTCTCTTTCCTTTTCCTCTTGAGCAATGAAGAGCTCAGCTCTATCTTTGCAGTCTACAGCCTTCCTGGCATTTCCTTTTTGGCCAAACTCATAACATTTTATCATCCTGCTAGACTCTTTTTTGCTCTTGATTTTCAACATAAATCTGACTAAAAGCCCCCTACAATAGCCATGTCACTGCCTCAACATTCGACTGCCTTGAAATTCTTTTGTCGGATTAACTGATCTACTGGGCTTACTCTCAGTCTCGGGCAAAGTCTCTGGACATGAGCAAAATTTGGACAATTTTTTTTTTTTTTTTCAGAACTGGGGATTGAACTTAGGCTCTTGTGCTTACCAGGGAAGTGCTTATTTCACTGAGCTGTCTCCTCAGCCCCAAAATATTATTATTACCATATTTTTTTTCGGTACTAGGGATCAAATGCACAACCTTCGGCTTGCCAGGCAAGCGCTTAGGCAGCTGAGTTATCTCCCTGGCCATTGGACAAACTTTTTGCCAAGTCATAACACAACTCATCTGGAGTCCAACAACCAATGTAGTTTTACTTTTAGCAGAAACCTCTCCAGCTTTGTCTTTATAGGCAGGATTTTTATTAGCATTTTGGTATTTTGAGCTCTCATTAGAATCTCCCATACAGAAAGCCAAAGCCCCTTTAGTTCTTTGCTTGTCAGGGACATCTCTAAACTTTTTTTTTTTTTTAAATCTCTTTTTATAAGCTATTTTTAAAAGCTTGTAACCCACATTGTCAGGTAGACATAACAACAACCCCACTCCTGGTACCCAATTTTGTCTCAGTTACGTTTTACTTGTTATTGGGACAAAATATCTGACACCCAAAATTAAGGAAGGAAAGGTTTATTTAGCTCACAATTTGTGGAGGTTTTAGTCTGTATTTGGTTGGCTCTGAGTGGCACATGCCTGACAGAAGCAGTTTATGGCAACAGAAAACAGTGAAGACGGGAAGGGCAGCAGCTGCGGCTTCTACAAGTCTCTCTTCCTTCCTTATAAATAAGCAAGTTACCCAGGGGCTAAAAACATAAAACTCACACAATGCCCATGCTCTCCTTCTATAAGATAAAAACATTCATAAAATAAAAATCCTGGCTCCTTGCTGAGTCACTTAAACTTACAAACTTCTCAAGTTGACCACTACATGTATAATGACACTTCTACAGATATCTGCTTCTCTCTGACACATAAAATCACAAATAGGCAACTAAGGTGCAGGCCCCAAGTACAGCAATCAGTTGCTTCTCCACTAGTCTTGACCTCAACTTCAAAATCTCACTGAGTGCAGAGTTATTAAAATGCTAGACAATGAAAACACCAAAGATTAGTAGGTGTGGTGGTACACGCCTGTAATCTCAGGGCTCAAGAGGCTGAAGCAGGGAGACTCCTATGAGTTTGAGGCCAGTCTACAATTATTTAGACAGACCCTGTCTAAAACACAGACCAAAACAGACCAACAAACAAACAAAAAACAACAGGCCCAAGATTTTATTGTATTTATTTTTTTATGTATCTAGTATAGTGTCTACAGGGTCTCACTACACAGATCAGACTTGTAGTGAGTCTCCTATTTTCAACCTCTCAAGTGCTGGGATTATAGGCACAGACCACCACACCCAGTCTCAATCCCATTCTCATTGCGTAGGAGGGACAGGACTACATGGCATGCTGGGGATTGAATCCCAGCCGCTGTGTTCTGCCTAACCAGGCGCTTTAGTCCACTGAGCTATCTGGCCTGCCCCTGGTCAAAGATTTTAAGTAGGTGAGGAATTCAATAAATTTGGGAAGGGTAAAATTTATGGAAAGAAAGAAATTTCACTGTATATCAGAGAATAAAGATTTAGGCCACAATGAGGAGTCCAGGCCTCAGATTTCTACCAAACACAAAATGTGAAAATCCAACAAATTAGAGGACACGTACCTCCTGCTTTCACACCTGGTTACAGCTACAGGCACTGCCAGCCACATGGCGGTATCTATCACCTGCCCACTTGGGGCTGGAGACCAGACCCATGGTACTCTATCACTGAGTGGTGGGCCAGCCTCTTTCATTACCTTTTATCCTCGAGCAGGGTCTCACTAAGTGTTGAGCTGCCCTGGCTCGCCTTACACTTGTGATCCTCCTGCCTCAGCCTCCTGAGTTCTTGGGATCATAGGTGTGTACCACCTCGCCCAGCCTCACAACTCATTTTTACAGATCACTTGTTTCCAAAAAATACCACCTCAAATTTATGAGGAAGACAGAAATGCTCACACACAGTGACTATCTGGTCTATGGTTAAGCCATCATGAATGAAACAAATAGGGAAGTCACTTGGGAGAATCTGAGATTCTTGCCCACAGAGGAATCTGACTCTCAAACAGCACACTGTAAATTGCAGTGAGTGTGAATAGAGCTGCCTCAGGTCACGGCCAACCAGGTTGAGGGGACCATCTCAAACACTGTCAGCACTTGGCTAATTCACTCGCTACATGTGTTGCACAGGAAAGCACAGTGAACAAGGGAAAGTGACAGGTACAGGTCACTGCTCTGCTCTGGCTCCAAGGGCAGTGTTTTCATTAGCAGCTGAACCATGTTTGAGGAAGATCAGACCACAGCAGTATTTGAAGGCAAATAGTTTTGGGCCTGCCTCAGCAAATCACAAGGCCACACTGGCATCTGTGGCCTTGGATGGGTGCTGCATCAGGCCCTGCTCACCTCCTCACAGGTTGCCTACTGAGCATGTAGAGGGAAGCACTGAGTGCCAGCCACTTTATTTCCACCACAGTCCCCATGTCTGGCAGTTTCAAGGTACTTTGTTGCCTAAATGCACGAAACCCCCACAAATCCTACAGTAACCTCCACAGCATGATTCAGGCCAGCCAAGCCCCTGAGGGAGGTAGTGTCATGGAAAGAGTGACACTGAGGGATGGAGTGTGACTGGGCTCAACTGTGAATGCAGAGCTTGGTGTGCCCAGGCAGTTACTACACAGTAGATCAGCACACCATGTGACAGAGTGGCCTGGCAGGGAAAACACCAGTGGAGGCAGCATTCCCACCTTGCTGCTGGCCAGGAAAAAGGTTGAAGGGCTCCCAGGGGTGAAGAGCCCTCAGCCCATACTGCCGTGTCTTTAACTGCACTTAGTTCTTCCAGGCCTCTCATTTCCACTCCTGGCCTTGTCTCCACACACGGGCCATGGTGGCAGGCCAGGGGCACCATCTACTTCACCCTGAGCTGATGGCCTCAGGCCTTGGCCTCCTGTCCATGAAACCCACAGGCCACGAAGCCCAGGTACTTGCCCACCCCACCTGAGCTTCCCACTCTGAGCTCTGGCTTCTCCTGCTCTGAAGACTTTGCTTGCTCACTTATGTCATAACGTCCATGCATGGCCCCTAAGGCAGCCTAAAGCTTCCACTCTGTACAACTATCTCTGAGATAGCTCACTCAGACCCACAAAGAGAACAAAACAAGTGTTACCAGATGGAAATTGTGTCCATCTGTCATGAATGAGGGTCACCAGCTGGAATCTGAACCTGGATCTTATGTCAGATCGCCTTAAGACACAAAGTGTGGACAATGTCCCGAGACTGCCGAGAATACCTACTCACAAAGGCTATGTAAAACCTCAGTTAAACAACTAAACATGTTGAAAAACTAAAACTTACATAATTCTTTTTATGCTCTTAAGCTCTTGTTCAACACAGAGAAATACACTTGTCTTAGGAGGGCACAAACACAGAGGGCTGGAGCACCTCCCAGGCTGCCCTGACCGCCTATACTGCCATGATCACAGACAGTGACTTCCCTTTGGCAGAGCTGCCCTCATGGCCCCAGTGCTCACAATGAAGTGTTGGAGACAGCCTACATCTTTAGGCTCTTGGGATGGAAATCTAAGCAATTCCGATGGGTGTATGAAACAAAACTGCTGCCCAGTCTTATGTCCTTTCAGATTTTAAAGTTTCACTGGCTCATGTTTGCAGAATATACATAATGACTACATTTACTGTGAGGAGCAGGTACACATGTTTCCTTCTAAACTATACTTAAGAAGAACCAGTGGCACAGTCCACTAGCCCAAGGTACTTATGTAACACAGTCTGCCTTTTCTAGTGATATCCAAATAGAAGGATGAAGACTCTCATCACATGGAAGGCTGTTTCATCCAGAAACCTCCACAGGGTTACATAGGAAGGCTTTACCGCCCCAGGACAGCAGAGTCCTTAGCTGACAAGGGTGGACAGAAAGGCCTACCTTCTCCCGCTGGTTGAGGGCCTGTGAGGCGGTGGCCGTCATACACAGCAGGATCTGCAGGATCTTGGGTAAATAGGTGCTGATGAGGTGGCTGATGTTCCTCAGCACGATCTCCAGGCTGTTCAAGACACCGTGCTGACGGCCCAAGGGGAGGACTCTGGACAGATCCAGGTCTTCGATGGCTCGCAGGACGGCAGCATGACACTCTCCTGTGAGCAGAGGATGAAAGGGGCACAGTGAGGCATTGGGGTCATGGCTTCCTGCAGACACCCTCACAGGGCAGGCCTGCAGTCATGGATGAGGCTTAGAGGGGATCACGCATCCTCCACATGGCACACCTCCTAATGCTTAACTGTTCAGGGAGCTGAGAGGGCAGTGTCCAGCACCATAATCCCTTGCAGACGAGGAAACTGAGGAACAGGGTAAGAAGCCTGTCATAGGCCCGGGTCTCTATGACCCACTGTTGAATTTCATTTCATGGCCACAGAAGATTGAGCTCCATGCAGTCTTACTCCTTTGGGCAGCTCAGGCACAGCGCTATGCTGGGCACCAAAGAGTCACAGAAAATGCCTTGCTGCATGAGCTGAGGACCATAATGTTGAGACTGGGCGTGGTGGTGTGTCCCTGTAATCCCAGCTCTTGAGAGGCTGTGAACAGGTGGATCATTATGAGTCTGATCTAGTAGTGAGACCCTGAACACCCTGTAGCCCTTCCCTAAAAAAAAATTTTATTTTCTCTGGTGCTCTAAGTCCCTTATGGAAAAAAACAAAACAAAATCAAAAAACCTCCCATAATACTGATTTCAGAATTTATTGGAAAAGATCTGAGTTGTTATTGCTTAATTTGTTGTTTTCTGCAGGACCAGGGATTGAATTTAGGGCTTTTGCAGGGCTACATGCCCACCCCTTTTTCTATTATTTATTTCAAGACAGGTAAGTTGCCCAGGCACACTTGTGATTCTCTTGCCTCATCCTCTCAGAGAAGAAGTATTACAGGCACATACCATACTGCCTGGTTTTAATTTCCTTTTTTAATCACTCTGTTTTTCTTAATACAGTCTCATTATATTCTTCGGGACAGTTTCCAACTCATGTGTTGAAGTGATCTTCCTGCCTCAGCCTCTCTGGTAGCTGAGACTACAGACATTTCCTGTCATAGCTAGCTTTAAGTTTTATATAAATCATTTGTAAGGAGACCAGGAGCCTCCTAATCCATACATTTAACCTCCTTCACAGGTCAGCATTATTCAGATGAAAAAAATATGGACCCGGTGGGCCTATCATTATAGAAAAATACGGAATTCATTAGCACCTGAGCTATATCCCAGCCCTATTGTAATGTTTTCTTTAGGCAGCATCTCACTAAGTTACTAGGTTGCTTAGGCTGGGTGTGCATATGTGAAACCTCTTGCCTCAGCCTCCCAGAGTGCAAGAATTACAGGCATATGCCCACAACGCTTGGCTCACAGCAAAGGTTTTTACAGTCAGAAAGGACTAGGTTTGAATCCCACTCTTACTAACTGCCAGTGCCATTTCAACAGTTTTCATTTGTAAAGTAGCTGCACTCCGCTCAGGGACCCCATGGAGAGACCAATAAAATAGATTGATTCTGCAGTGTGGCTTCAGGTTCTTGGGAGAAACCATGCTTTGTATTTAGAGAAGGTGGTCTCTGCTTCTTAGATGGCCTATGTACACGAGGGAAAAAGCACACTTTCCTAAGCGACAGGGTCTGGGACTCCTGGAGTCAAGCGCAAGGTCACCTAACTGCGCATCAGCCAGGGATAGTCATTGAAGCCAGTAGGACAGACTGTGGGACACATGGGCAGTTACCATTCTTGAAGTGCTTCACAGGCTCTGACAGCAGGTCTAGGAAGATCTCGATCTCCTGGGGCTCAGACCCCGCGAGGAAGCGCAGGACCATGGCTGTGCGGGTGCCCGAGGCAGACTTGCCCTGGGTTTTACTTCCCGTCTTATTCTTCATTCGCCCATACAGAATTCTGAAAGTCAGGAGAACACTGCTGCAGGGTCTGCACCCTGACCCTAGAACAGCACTAGTCGTTCTGTTCCCTTCAAAGGCTGTCAGAGAGCTCACCAGCCAGTTATATAAGGGCTATATCCCAAAACAAGGAAGAACAAACACTGACATGCGGTACCACACTTATTTACAAACACAGTAAAATTTGCCTAAAAGGAAGCAGGAAGAACACAGACAAAGGTCACAAAGCTTTTCTTTGTGTGGGAATACAGTAATAAAATAGTCAAAGGTAAACCCAACCCAGGAAAAGTGAAAATGGAAATTCAGAAACTAAAAAGAAGTGAACTAAGTTAATACAATAGTGAGCGAGTAAGGAAACTACCATGATGTCAAGAGCTGGGAAAACATGGAAGTAAGCAGAAGAAACCTGAGAAAAAAAAAAAAACCTCAACAGACCAAAACAGAGCACAGTTTTACAGGTGAAATTTTAAATTTTCAAAGAAAAAACTAAATGTCATAGCAGAGAGAAAGAAGGAAATCAAACTTTGTTAATGAAGATGGAACACTTAATTCTGAGATGGGTTAAGGAACAAAATCCATAAAACTATGTATACCAGTTTTGCTTACAAAAACTGAAACAACAGCAGGCCAGGGGATATAGCTCAGTGGCACAGCATGCTGGCCTGGCAAGCACAAGGTGCTGGTACCAAATAAATAAATAAATAAATAATAAATTGAAACAACGGTGCTTCATTAAAACCAGAAAAAGAATTATCCAGGAAATCCAATAGTCAGTGACCTATTAGATGAAAGGGCTTATGGGAAAAGGGAATAGGACCATTTCATTCATGCCCAATAAGCCTCACTCTCACTACTGTACACACTCAGTTTTACTTCAATATCCACTACTGGTAAAATCTGAAATAACCTAGTAATACAAAGTTACTTCCTGAAGAGCACACAAAGCACTGACTCAACATTCAAAATTTAAAGACATTGTTTTTCAGGCTTTTTGATATGTAGGACACCTTTATGTTATTAATGAGGCCTCCAAAGAACTCTTATGTGAGTTTTACCTGTTGTGTGTTAGAGATCAAAACAGAGCAGGGTGTGGTCTGCACACCTGTAATCCCACACAAGTTCAAGCCCACCCAGGCAACTTAGCTAGACCCTCTCTCAAAACAAAAAACAAAAGGATCATGCATGCAGCCTGGGGTGAAGGCCCCATCCTGGCCCTGTGTCCACAGTTTCCCTCCGAGGTGCAGCTCTCACAGAGGCTCCTCATGGGGCTGGGGTCAGAGAGATTTTAACCCCAACTATGTGGCAGTGAGGGGTGACTATGCTGTCTGGTACCACTGTTCTACGGCAGGCAGTGTACCCAACCCTGCTCCTGGCTGGCCAGAAGAAAGGCCACAGAGCAGAGAAGATGTCTTGGGGAGCACAGCAGAATGCTCACCACGAAGCACACAGTCAGAGCTGCGCCTGGGGTGGAGGACTCAGCACTACCAGAAGTTACCCTAGAAGGAGGCCAATAGGCAGAACAAGGAATTCCATACCATGAGAAAACACACAACTATCCCTACAAGGGTTTATCAAGGGCCATAGCTCACTGGCTGCAGAGCAAGGGGGAAACAAGAAAAGGCTGTGCTGGATAAGTACTATAGGGAAAGTAAGGTGGGAAGGGACTAGCAAGAGGACAGGGCAAGATACACGTTTTACACAAAGAAGTCAGAAAGGCATCTCTGATGGTGCAGTCACCTACAAAATGTAAAGCTACGTGGCATGATCCACTTTCACCTCCGAGTAACAAGCACTCCACAGTAATGACTGCAAGACCCTGACCCTGGAAAGGCAGGGGACAGGCAGGCAGAGGTCCAGCTTTCCACAGTCCCTGCATAACTGGCAGCAGAGACAGTAAACACCCACTTTGCTGTTCTACATGTCTACAGAGATATCATCAGAGGTCAGGTCAGAACAAGAAAACTGTTAGAATAAAGGACCTAGGTTTTTTTTTTTTTTGTATTTTGTGAACTTGGTACAGGGTTTCACTAGGAAGCTTGTCCATAGTTGACTCTCTTGTTTTCAGCCTCCCCAGTGCTGTGATTACAGGTGTGCACCACCACACCTGGACTCGGCTGTCATCTCAATGTGCCCTGGGAGTGGGGCTGGCAAGGCATCTAGGACTGGGAATCAAACCCTAGTCCCTGTGCTTGCCAGAACAGGCACTTAGTCTGCTGAGCTATCTTGCCAGCCACAAGAACCTAATTTTGAGCAGTAATTATATGCCAAAAACTTAAAGCAGTCAATTTTCCCATCAGGAATTGTGATTTTATGTATTAATTCTAGACTTCACTTTTTCTTTTTTGTTGTCCTGGGGTGAACCCAGGGCTTCCCACATTCTAGGCAAGTGCTCTACCACCTAGTTACATTCCGAGTCTTTTTTCATTTTTTATCTTGAGACAGGGTCTCATTAAACTGCCTGGGATAAACTCGAACTTACAGTAGTCCTCTTGACTCAGCCCAAGTAGCTAGGCACTTGTGACACTATGCCCAGATAAACCTAATTTTTGGGTGGGGGAGAGGTTTCTCACTATGTAGTCCAGGTTGCTCTTGAACTATGTAACCTAGGCCGGGCTTAAACTGGCAGTGATCCTTGTGCATCAGCCTCCAGAGTTCTGGGATTATAGGCATGCCATCATAGTTGCTTAAATTTAAATTTTTTGAGGATCCTGGAAATCAAGCCATGACCTCATGCTTGCCAGGCAGGCAAGCAGCTTCATCCCCGACCAACTTTTAAAAAAAATAAATAACTTGTTTAATAGGAATAAGTCATGAAGAAAAATGAAGAACCGATAATAATAAACATATATCTACAAAAGTAAAAAAAAAAAAAAATTCTAATACATTGGTCAAAGATTCATAAATAATGAACACAGTATCTACTTTGCAAACAACAAAATTAGCAAACACTAGAGACAAGCAAAATGCTCAGGAGAGGGGACTTGGTTAAGTAAATTATGGCGTTCTATATCATGAATAATCATATTCTGAAATATCTCATGATCTAAAAATTCTTGTAATATATGAGTTATGGTAAAAAACAAAACACAACAAAAACATATGAACGACACATGGCCGGGCCAGGGAGATACCTCTGGGGCATAGGCACCTATCTGCCTGGTAATGTCCCATGTTTGATCCCTGGTACCAAAAAAAATCCAGGGACATGGATTCCTCTCGGTGTGGGCACACCGACCCTACTGCACCTGCCGCCTGTTCTGCAGTCCTCTTCTGTGTGCACATCTCAAGCTGCTCTGCCATGGCACCCTTATTGTCCCCACTCAATCCACACAGTTGCCCTGTGCAGTCATTCTGACTTACAGGCAGAAGTGGATGAGGATGTACGGTTCCTATTCATAGCTGCCTTTCTTTCCTGTAGGATGGCACATGGCAGCAGCAGTCACCATAATTTTTTTTTATGTATTCAGTATAGGGTCTACGGGGTCTCTACTAGTCTGAACTAGTAGTGATCCTTCCTGTTTTTCAGCCTCCCAAGAGCTGGGATTACAGGCATGCGCTACCACACCCAGTCTCAATAGCTGTCTCAGGGTGCCCTGGGGGTGGGGCCAGTACTGCACACTTGGGATTGAACCCCCAGCCTCTGAATCTGCCTAAGCAGCAATCACCATAATTTTGATCAATCTCTAAAAGACCCTTGTGACAAAAGGACTTCCAGAGCTGCTTCAGAAAATGGCAAAGGCAACGGGATAAGTCTGTTCAAAGAAAGGGGGAATTTTCTGAGGATTAATGGCAATATGTCTTTTACTTCAATCTTTTTACTTCAATACATATTGCACTGTATTTTTTAACCAATCCTTTTATTTTAGAGAAAAAAGCTATAAAATATTTTATGCATTATGACTACAATTATCTTTTTTTTCCAGAACCAGGGATCAAACTCAGGCCCCTGCACTTGCCAGGTAAGCACTTATTCCACTGAGTCATCTCCCCAGCCCCTACAATTATCTTTTAGATTGTGTATGTGTACTCAAATGGTTTTCAGTAGCTGGCATTTACCCATGGCCTCATGTAACCATTTGAGGTCTACTTTTATGGTGCCCCAGGGAGGAGGTCGGCATAGCATGTGGTGCTGGGGATCAAACCCTGGTCTCTGCACTTGCATGCGCTTAGTCCATTGAGCTATCTTGCAGGCCCTTGGGATCTACTTTTAGAGTTAAAACATATTATTAACATTGCTGACATTTATATTTTATAACTGTTTGATAGATCATAAAGTCAATAGTGATTATTTTTAGTGTTTGGATAAACCAGTTCCTGTATTCCATTCGTATTGTTTCATATCCACTAATAATGATAATTTTATATATCCACTTATTCAAATATTTTTACGTCTATTATAGCAAACATCTGCATGCTGGCTAAAAAAGGGATAAAAAGGAACCCCAGATCAGAATCATGCAGACACAACGTACCTGATCCAACTTCTCTTTGTTAACAGGAAACACAGCCCCATGATCCTGCAAGACTTGCCCCAAAATAGAACAAGGCATTTCTAGGCTGGCTGACAAGCAAAAGGCTCTTGATCTTTCCAACTCCCATCATTCCTGAGGTACTGAGCAGAAAGATTCATGATCCATTTTTCTGCTCAGCATTATTTATAGATAATTTTTGTGTTTTACCATTTATAATTTACAAATTAGCACCACTGCTAAACATCACGATACCTCACATTGAAATGAATTATTTCCACTACAGTGAAAATAAAAAATGTCATCATGTTATACTTAAAACCATGTCTGCAACTTTCCTTAAAAAGTCAGTTATTTAAGCCGGGCGTGGTGGCGCATGCCTGTAATCCCAGCACTCGGGAGGCTGAGGCAGGAGGATTGTTGTGAGTTCGAGACCAGCCTGAGCTACAAAGTGAGCTCGAGGCCAGCCTAAACTGCATAGTGAGACCCTGTCTCAAAAAAAAAAAAAAAAAAAAAAAAAAAAAGTCAGTTATTTAACAGTAAAAATACCTCATCAGAATAGGAACCAGTTCTGCTCGGTGGGCGGTTTTCACGACAGTGTCATCTTCTGAAATGCTGAAATGCACTATCTCTTCCTTAAAGGTTTTGTCATTGAGTAACCTTTGTAGGTTTTCCCTTTAAAAGCAAAATACAGCACAGATCATCACTCAAGCCGACACACACTGTGTGAGCATGCAGGAGCAGTGTGGGCATAGTGGTGCACACAGCTGAGCTAAGGCATAGAGCAGTTCACATTATGGCTGACATTCAGGATGGCAAGTCCTCACTGAAGGGCCTTCACATTGCCAAAGGTAAAAGGGATTAGAAGGGATTTAGCTCATAATTGAGCTGTTTTAAAGAACATACATGAGGGGAAAAAAAAGACAATTCAAAAGTTCTTTAGTTCACAGAGAATTCCCTAAATAACTGCCAAGATTTTACAGCATTATGTTAACAAAAGAAATGATACTAACTTTCACAACACATATTTTAAAATTAAAGTTCCCTTTTCTACTTTAGGATTTATAGAGAACAACTCTTTAACAAATACATTTTTAGTTTTGAAATGTCTTAAAATAGCATTATGATTGATTACCTTACAAGAGGAGGAAATTTCTTAGCCATATAAGAAATTATTTTAAAAAGGGTTATTATGCAAAAAGATAAAAATCACCCAAAGAAATAATGTAACTTACCTGTAAGGAAGGATGTGAGGATGCTTGTATGTCATTATGCAATCCAAGGTAATTTTCTGCACTGTTTGATCCTGGTGTAGCAATAGCTAGGAAGGATGTTTGACAGAATAAATCAACAAAGCAACATATACAACAGGATAGAAATTTACATGTTACTATACTGAATTAGATTTACTAAAATCTAAACTTTAGTTAAGGTAAAGCTGAATCTGGATAACAGCCTTACATTTTCCTGGAGTCAAGGAAGGATGAACAGAATGCATGAAAATAAAAACTGGAAGGCAAATCTTGATCCAGTTCTTTGCAAATCTGTATGTAAGCCAGAGGGGCCAGTCACACGCTGAGCAAGCCTCGGCGCTGTGAAGCTAACAGCACTGGCCTGATGCTCCAGGAAACTTGGCTCAGGCTTCTGATGAGTGACTGCAGAAGAGCGGTGTTTCCAGGCCTGATAGATGCTAGAGCTCAGGCTTTACAAACGCTGTCTCTCTGAATACCAGGCAGGACAAAGGTAATTCTGCCCAAATGTTCATTTAAAAAAACTTAATGAAAATAGAAAACTTCCTTTTTCCAGGTTTAGAATGATATTAATTCTGCTTCTGACAATGATTTTTTTTTTTTCCCTGCAACCTTCTGAATTCAGGGTCATCTACTACAGCTGACAGACAACTGTTCTAGTACTGTAAAAGTTTTTGTGTATCTAAGATACACTGAAGCCCAAGTTCTCCAAAGATGCTGAATTCACTAAAAGGGAAAAGCAGCCCATAGTTTTTGGTACAACCTCTATTCTCTTCTAAACGTTAAATTTCTATGATAACATTCAATAAACTAATGCTACGTAAATTCTCAGGATAATGAAAAATGTCTACTGATTTAAATACTAACATTATATAGACATGTCCCTGATTCATTCAATGCTGAAAACCTATATGTTACTTTGACCAAGAGAGAGAGAGAGAAAGAGATCTCACAGGGATTGTAATGCCAAAAAATTCGTTTACTTACCTGAAGATACAACTCATATAATTTAGATTCTAGATATAAAGCCCGTGGATTTGAAAATCTAGAGAAAACTTGCAGATGAGCAATTAACTGCCTAAATAAAAACAAAATAGAGATTATGGAATTAAAGAATATTATCTACAATGTTATTCTTCTGATGAGTATTCCAAACAGTTGGCCTAAGTTTCACTGTTAATTATACAAACTAATTTACATTTAAGAAATTACTCTCCAGAAATTCCAAAACTTAGGCAGGTCTCCCCCGAAGTCCTGGCTCCCCAAACAGAAAATCCTTCAGGATGCACTTAGAATAGTTTAAATCAAAATTAGAAAGCAAGCAGTTAAAACTGTAATCCAAAGTTGAACACAGAGGACTCTGGCAGTCATTTCTTGTTTAATTATTTCCTGTCCAGCAGGCAGCAAAGTGGCAGATAGATTTTTCCTCACCTTCACGTAACACAAACACAGCAAATGACACACCATCCACTGAAGTGGGTCGCTGAGTGTACCAAATGCATTTACTCTGCTAGTCAACAGACTCTCTGGAAGGTTCTAAAGATATCTGTAACACTCGTTTATCTGCATGTAATCTGGGAGATGTACATATTAGGACCCTAAGGAGGGCTCTAAATGAATATAGCTAAGAGTCAAGAGCTATTATTTGCCTGTTTCATGTCAGGAGGGAGAAGCAGAGAGTGGATGAAGCCAAGCTGCATGTGGGCCTTCATACTTCAAAAGTATGAAGCACTCAGGCTTTCTGCGAGGATTAAAAGAAAGTTGAGGGGGCCAAGGAGATAGCTCAGTAGAATAAGCGCTTGCCTGGCAAGCACCAAGGTCCTTAGTTCAATCCCCAGTACTGCGAATAAATAAGTGAATAAATAAATGAAAGCTGAGATGTGCTATATGCAGGGAACATGCCCATGATGTCCTGCAGACATGGACAGCTAGTAAGAAGCTGTGGCACCTCCTCCTAAGTGTGCCAACGCGTTTTTCCACTTCTGTGCATAAGAGAATGAAACAGCGCCTGCCCTGTGATTAACGTAGAGCAGACAGGCTGGCAGCCCAGCCCTCATCAGACACAAGGCAAGATAAACAGCCTGCAGCTTTACAAATAACTTTCACATTTTCTACTGCAGAAGACATTCCTTACTCTAATGTTTAGTTTTATTTTTATATGCATCATGTGACCTCAAAGAGTCAGAGAACAGGCACTAATCCACATGTTCTCAGTAAAAGCTTGTTGTGCAGGCTGTTTCAACCAGGTGGGCTGTTTCATGAGGTTATAGACCCAGGCTACGTGCACGGGGTACTGAGATGGCATCGAGGATGGATTGCCATAATTTGGTTGCAATTCTCTAGGCATGGGCACGGGGGGCAGGCAGACTAATTAATTAACATATGCACCTAATTATTTTTTCCTTTTTTACAGTGCATGAATCAAGCCCCGGGTATCTCACATGATAGCAAAGGCTCCACCACTGAGCTATGACCCTAGCCCACGGATGACCAAATTGGGAAAGTTTGGAGTCATGAAGGGTTAAATCCAAGGAAATGAGTGGTGAGGACAGAGGTGGTATTGGTATAAGCAGCAGCCCTGCCATGTCCTTGCCTGGCCTGTTTTCACACTATCTCATCTGGTAGCAAATCCTTTCCTGTTGGGCAAACTCACATCGTTCAACATCAGAGCTGTTCCCTCCACATATAGTCTTCCCTGGTGTTGGTGGTGAATATAAGTGATTCTTCCCTGTGTTCCTCATTCTCCCACAGCACCACCATGGTGGGCCTTTGCTGGACTGCACCTGACCTCGCAAGGGCTGTGTGCAATTCGTGCCTCAAGCTCACATTTAGCAAAGGGCACCCGATGCGGCTGCCACTGGGATGAATCAGTAAGTGATTCACAGAAAAGTAAGGTCCGAAATTTAAATTCAGAAATACTTCAGAGAACTTGAAATAACTCCTGAAGGCAATATTGCTCCTTTTTTAGGTTTATAACTTTTTTTTTTTGGCAGAACTGGGGATTGAACTCAGGCCCTTGAGTTTGCTGGGGAAGTGCTTATTCCACTGAGCCATCTCCTTGACCTATTTTTTTTTTTTAATGTATTTGGTATAGGTCTCACTACACAGCTTGGACTCATAGTGATCCTCTTGTTTTCAGCCTCTCTAGGGCTAGGATAATGTGTGTGTGCCACACCAAATCTCTGAGGCCAGCAAGATACAGTACTGGAAATTGAATAGGTTTGTAACTATTGAGGTAAATTAATAACCAAAATAATAAGAGTGTATAACAGCCTAAGAAAAACCACCAGGAAATAAGTTAAAAGGCAGAGTAAAAGCGCTGACATGCTTAATTTCCAGGAAAATCATGTTTTCTTATGAGGCCCCCAGGACACAGCACAGTGCCAGCCTGCAGCAGTGGAAGTGAGCTGGCATCACAAGATACATGCACCCTAGGCCCCACATTGCTCTTCTTACAAAGAAACTGGACAGAAAAGCTCCCTCTAAAGCCCTCAGTTCTAACCGGTGTCCTAACAGAAAGGCTAATGGTTAAGAGGCAGGTGACTAGAACGCCTAGCTCCCAGGACATGGGCAAGACACACAGCAGAGGGAGGCAGGCAGGCAGGCAGACAGATGGCACCAAGGATCCGGCTTCCAGGCCTCCGATAGCTGCAGTGAGATCAGTGCGGGGTCAGGAATCACATGGTGCTACAGCCTTTTTATCCCTTCTTACAATCTCTGGCATTGGTTCCCATATCAAAGTCATTCAAGAAGAGCACACCTATAATTCATTCAGGCTGCAGAAGAAAACTCAGGAGAATGCAGCCCTCATTCACATAGTTCACTTTGTACCAGGCCAGAAGGGACTGTGGGTCCAGTCCACCCACAACTAAAGGTTTGTGATCATCTGGGAAATGATGAACTCACTTTGCTGCCGCTCTCCGAGTCTTTTTCTTCCGGGAGGGCTCTACTGGGGAGTCTGCCTCTTCCTCCAAATCCTCTTCATTTCCAGCATCAGGCTCCTCTTCTGGCTCCTCTGTGACCACCCTGCTGTCCTTCTTCCGCAGATCCTGGGTTGGGGCCACCTGTAGATCTGCTGGGTAATACTCATTGCTGCAGTGGGAGAGAGACACAGGTGAGGAAAACACGCTTACCTCAGACAGAGGTCCTGAGTCTGTGAGACCAAGTCTGTGACACAGACCACGACTGCAAACACATGAGGGATACCCAAGTCAAGGTCCTATAACATTACTGTTCTTCATTGGGTCCCTCACTAGCTGTGAAAGACAGCCCTTTCCATCTATATACCACTGAGAATATTTAAGGTATCTATTTTAGACCAAACTGAAATCAGCCTGTGCCTGGAACCTGAACTGTTTAGGATAGATTACTATAATAGATTATAGCATTAGGCCCATGCCATCACTTTCCTCCAGATATCTTCTACTTCATAACTGACTTTGAAGGACAGCTGGGGCCAGGGAGATGGCTCAGTAGAATAAGCACTTCCCTGGCAAGTGCAAGGGTCAGAGTTCAATCCTCCAATTCCACCAAAAAAAAAAAAAAAAAAAAAAAATGAGACAGCGTCACAACCCAAATACCCTAAGTGAGCAAGGCCAAAACAGTTCAGAGCCAGAGGCATTGTATTATGTCTTCAAAATCTATTGTGAAGCACTGGTGTTGGCATTCAGCAGACTCACAGGTGAAAAGGAGCAGCACAGAGATCCTGGAGGAAACTTGTGCACCAATGACTAAAGCTGATTTCCAGCAAAGGTGGAAGAACATGCACTGGGAGAGGAGAATACTGTCAAAAATGGTGCTGAACAAACTGGATATCCACATGCAGAGAGGACTGACACTAGACACCTGTCTACCAGTTACAAAGATCAACTCAAAATGGATTAAAAACTACAAAACCAGAAGGGAAATGCTTGAGGACATTGGAATGGGCAAAGATTTTCTTACAAGATCCTAAAAGCATGGCAAGCGAAAGCAAGAACAGGATTATATTAAAGTAAAAAGCTTCTGAACAGAAAAATAACCAACCAAGTAATTGTACAGAATGGGAGAAAATGTTTTCAAGCCATGCATTTGACACGGAGTAGTACCTAAATGCATGAGGAACCAAAAACTCTATAGCAAAAGAACCCCCAAATAATTTTTTATTTTTTGTCTCTTTGAGACAGCTTCTTGCTATGCAGTTTAGGCTGGTCTTCTAACTCTGTACTCTAGGCTGGTCTCAAACTCACAACAATCCTGCCTCAGCCTCCTGAGTGCTGAGATTATGAGTGCGTACCACCATGCCCAGCAAACCCCCAAATAACTGATTTAAAAAATATGCAATACATTTCTCTAAAGAGACACTCCTCAAAAGAAGGCATACAAATGGCAAACAAGTCTATAAAAAACACTCAGGGAAATTTCAGTCAGAACCCCATGAGGTCACTTCAGTCTAGAGAGCACAACCATTATCAGAAAGACAGAAGGCAGCCAGCACGGACAAAGCTATGGAGAAAGGAGAAAACATGCACCCCTTGGAGGGGGACTATAAATCAGCATAGCCATGTGGACGTTCCTAAAAAAATTTAAGAGTAGAACTAGTGCCACATAATCTGGTGACCTCACTGCTGGGTACATAGCCGAAGGAAGGGAAGGCAGCACTGAAGGGACCACTGCAGTCCAGTGTTAACTGCAGCACAAAAGCCAAGAGCAAAGGGGAAGTGAAAAGGCTCAAGATGTGATATGCGACGCACACTTTCCTGATGCTGAACATAGTCATTACTGCAAACTGAATCACACATGGAAAACAAAAGAAAACAGATGATAGCCAAGAAACAGAACCAACCTAACTGCTGATGAATGAGTAAAGAAACTGGTATGAAACTGGGTGTGGTGGCACATGCCTATAATCCCAGTGCTTGGGAGGCTGAAAAACAGGATTACTACAAGTCTGAGCTGTGTAGACTCTGAGACCCTGTACTAAATACATTAAAACAAAGAAAGAAAGCAAACAAGAATGAAAGAAATGAGGTACATCCATACAAGAGTGCCACTTAGCCATCAAGAAATGAAATCCTGACATTTTAATAACACAGATGGGACTGGAGGTCACTGTGTTAAGTGTAATTAAAACCAGACATAGAAAGACATAAAACCTAAGATCTCACATACATCTAACCTAGAACTGTTGATCTCACTCAAGTTGGGAGAAGAATGGATCCCAGCGGGGGCACAAAAAGGGCTGAGCAGGGTGCCAGATTTCACTTAGAGTAAGAATTTTTGTGTGTCCCCCACAAGAAATAACAGCAAGGGTCAACAAATGGGATTGTATCAAATTACAAAGCTTCTGCATAGCAAAGGGAGCAACCAAAAGAGACAACCTACAGAACAGGGAAAAGTTTTTTGTCAGCTATTCCTTGCACACAAGACCAATATTAGATGGCTCCATAACAAAAGACATAATCTAGAAATAGGCAAGTCAAACAGTTCTCAAAAGAATTACAAATGGCCAATAAACATAAAAAAACGTTCAATATATTCTGTTCACATCATGACAGCCAGAAATCCCCTTAAAGCTAGTCACATCACCCTGGGTAAGCTCCCTACCACCTCCCATCTTACTGACAAGAGGGGCCAAGGTTCTTGGCCAACACTTGGAGGTCACAGTGCAGACTGCTCAGATTTCTACCTCTTCCCCACCTTCCCTCCAAGCTCTCATTCCTTAACAAGCCAGGCACACTGTGGCATATGAACTACTTAAACCAACCCTGCAATAGTTTTCCCACATAATAAAGTATTTTTTTGGACAAATATTCATCTTATTGATGAGTGGTTCTATTCTGCACACCTTGGTGCTCATGGCTGGGTTTAGAGCAGATGGACTTCCACCCACAGCATGTCTACCTGGACAGTGCTCTGCGGAGCTCTTGTTCTTTCAGAGCACACACATCACTTAACACTGCAGAAATAACAAGACGCTCGAGGAGTAGCTGGGGTTGGGCCCCTCGAAAACACTTTGTACTCTCAGACAGTGAACAGAAGAGCAAGGGATAACAAGGCTTCTGTACAATGAGCAAACAGTGTGGTCCTGCTTATTTGGTAAATGGAGCAGTTTTAGTAGTATCAAAGGTTATATACAATTAAGTGATAAGCAAAACTAGTGTAGTTCTTACCTGACAGGGCTAGGGCCTTATAGAAACCATAATAGCCATATAAAGAACTCAGCCAAACTGGCGAAGGTAATACTTCTCACCTCTTCCTCAGACCCTACCAGGAACGCATTTCTACTACTTACTTGATAAACCTCAGGAAAAGTGGGGAAAGCTCCCTGGACCGAGGCTCTACTCTCTCTGGGAATTTCGCCAGCGCCCGCCAAAGCAAAAACCGGAAGTTGGTATGGTCTAGTCTTTCCCGACAGTCGGTCTTCACGGCTAACTGCTCCTGATACAGAGCGCCGACGTCTCCTTCCTGGTCCTGCTCCCAACTTGTGTCTCCAACTGGTTCTTCCTCATCTGCAGCCCTCTGCAGTTCTTTTTCTGCAAGATAAAGTCATGATAGCACCTCAGAAAATTAACACTGTGCTATGCGTGTCTCAGGATAGAGGATATTTCTGCTAGCAATATAAGAAAATCATTCAACCACATCCAAGAGTTATCAGAACTGATGGATTTCTCATTTCATTTCCCATTTCATGCATAATTACAGTAGCAGTGAAAGTTAAAACAGCCACTTCTCTTCTCAGCCTCCCTTACCCCCTACCTACCGGCATGGGTAGCTGCTTTCTCTAGATGTTCATAGTAGACTTTCCAAAATTGCTTGTTTTCCATTTCATGAGCATGAGAACTAAAAGGAAAGATCACAAAATACGTGGCACAGTATAGTCTCTGTGATATCTCACAGGAAAAAGAAAACGAGTGACAGGTATAAATAAAATGTTAGATGATCCTCTGCCACAGGACTGGAAAACAACTTTCACTCTTACTGGTACTTCTGAAAATGCCCGCAACGTACAAACTATTTTGATAGTCATAGAATAGTAAAGAGTATTTTAAACAATGTAAGCAGATTCCCATAAGACTACTTTTAAAGGCAATACAACAGCAGCAATGGGATATAGCATACAAACTACAGGGGAGAAGACCTTTTTTTTGGAAAGACAAATCAATGTGCTCAAGCTAATTTTAAAATGCTGGCTTTCCTCCAGCAAATTCAGGCATACCTATTAACGCACAGGCAAAACATTCAGTACTTTAAAAATATATTCCGATCTTAATTAGAAGTATGAGATGAATCACAAAAGTGTTCAATACCCCAGCAATAGTATTTTCTATTTTAAAATATTTTTTTTCATTTTCTAAAAATATATATAAACTATGTAAGACAGGAACTGTTTATGTTGTGTACTGTATACAGAACACACACACTTTCCACAGATGATATCCAGCAGGGACACAGCTCAGGCCTGTGGAGACCACCAGGGGACGCAGCTCCTGCAGATCCGCCATTTTTGAACTTGGCCACTGGTAATGCACACATCAGTCTCCTCTGACAGTATTACATCACTGATGCTAGAGGGCTCTTGTTTACAGCACAGTGTTTTGAAGGAGGGTACAAGGAAGATAAAGTGGTTCAAAAAAAAATTTTTTTTTTTTTCATTTTATGTATTTGGTAGTCTCACCATGTATCCTGGACTTTTAGTGATCCTCCTGTTTTCAGCCTCCCCAGTGCTGGGCTTATAGGTGTGCACCACCACGCCTGGGATCCAGGCTCAGTATGCCTGGGGGTGGGGCCAGTGCTGCATTCAGGACCTGGGATGGAACCTCATGGTTCAAATTTGTTGTTGTTTTTTTAAACAATTATTTAAGACCTTTATTAACAGGTGTTTGCAGTTTGTTGACTTTTTTGAAAAAAATCAAGTTTAAACTTTTATTACAAATTAAAAATGAAATTCTTAAAAATATCAACTTGAGCAGATATGAAACAATTTTAAAACCTTTAAAGATGTATTGAGAAAAACCAGGCTTTTTTAAAAAAACATGTTTGTCATTACCAAAAAAGTGACATCTTTATAGGTAAAAATAATAAAAACCCCATGCTGCATAGATAATGCAGATAGTTCTAGTTATCTGGTCAACGGGCAAAAAGTAAGCACTTAAGGTCTTCAGTTCCAATCTTTTGTTCATTTCTTATTGCTGGAATTTCCTATTCATTTCTTTCTTGCTGGATGACTAAACTGGATGATAGTAGAGATGTTAAGCCAGTGTTTACTCAGCCCCGCCCTGCTCAGCCTCCAAGCGGAGGAATTCTTGGCTGGTGGATAGGCTGCGTTTGTCTCTGCCATCTTGTGGTTTAGGGTTTTCTGGGTGTCCCTAGTTGAAATTGTAATGGTACTGACATTGAGGTAGCTGCTGACTTTGGGTCGCATCTCCTTGATTTTTCCTTATCTTTTTCATTGCCATCCTCTCTAGGCTGTCTTTGGTGAGGAGGGGCCCTGTGGAATCGTGATCTATAACCTCGATACTGTCTCACTTGTCTTCCTTGTTCTCCTGTACTCTGGCTGTCAGCACCCTCGAGCACTTCTTGCACAGGAGGGCTGGAATATTGTGGTTGACGCCCATAACCCATAGGCTTTCCCCACGTAGTAAGGTGGAAACCTTCGCCCTTGCTGGGCCTGGCCTTCGGGAGCACTCTCTGATCCCTCATTCTTTTCCCCACTCACTATTCTGGTAATTCTGCTGGTAATTGCGTGGAGGATTCCTATGACATGGATGGTGTCTATAATGGTTAGGGTCTGCTGTGTATTTACTGCCTTGAACTGGAGCTCCGCAAGGGCCTGTAACATTTGCTGCCTCCACACCCTTTTCTCTTTCAACAACATCAAACTCCACAGTCTCTCCATCTCCTACTCTGTAAAGGTACTTCCTGGGGTTATTCTTCTTCATGGCAGTCTGGTTCTTCCTTAGTGTCATTTCTGTTGATGAAGCCATATCCATTTCTTACACTGAACCATTTTACTGTTCCCAAAACCTTCCTTGTGATGACTGACCTTTTTGCTCCTGCTGGCAGGCACCACTGATGTGAGGCCACCACTCTCTGTGCTGGTGCCCATAGTGCTGGTCTTGGTGTCAGCAGTGCTGAGGGCTGGGGCGGTAGGGGGGGTAGGCGGCTGCTGGGTCTTGGCCTCACTGCTCATGGTTGTGATGGTGATTGGGGCCGGCTGTGGCAGCTGCTGCTCCTCTGGGTGTGTGATGGTAACTAGGCCAGTGGAGGCAGTGGGGCTGCTCAGGGCTCTCTGGAGTCCACTCTCTGCTCCTGACTAAACGCTCATGGTTCAAACTTTGAAAGGGGCTTGTTTATTCTTCTGTCAGTAAGACCTAGTGCTGGGACTCCAAGGGCTAGTGACACATTCTCACCTGATGAGAAGCCAGCCCAGCCCTCTGTACATGAATGTCTGTGAGAGAATATTTTTTAGTACTAAATGTTTTGCCTGTGCGTTAATAGGTATGCCTGAATTTGCTGAAGGAAAGCTAATGTTTTAAAGCTAGCTTTGAGCACACTTGGGCCTGGTCACTTGTTTTTTTCTGAGACTAGTCACATCTTGGTAGAGGAACCCTCACAAAGGGATTTTGTTCAATCCCCAGTGTGCTGTGCTGGGGTGTGTTGAGACAGTGACTGAGACTGGGCATGGTGGTATGCGTCTATAATCCCATCACTTGGGAGGCTGAAAACAGGAGGATCACTATGAGTCTAATCTACATAGTGAGACCCTGTACTAAATACATTAAAAAAAAAAAAAAAAAAAAAAAGCAAAGGGATTTTTGTACACTTGCCAGCAAAGGTTGTGAAAAGCTGTTTCTTTTTATTCTTATTTATTTTTTTTGGCAGAACAGGGGACTGAATTCAGGCCCTTGTGCTTGCCAAGGAAGTGCTTATTCCACTGAGCCATCTCCCAAGTTCATTTCTTTTTAAAGTATGGCATCACAATTCAATATGTAACAATGTGTGACATCACCACAGTACATCTTTTTTGTACAAGTGTCATGTATGGAGAGAGAGTCCTCCCTGCACACAGAAGCCCACATACTACTCTGAGCTTCTGGGAAGAATCACCACATATTTTTCTTCCCTCTTCTCCCATGAAGGCCTTCACTCATGCTGACACCAAGCAGGGGAATGCGTGGTTAGAGCGAGCAGCCTACCTTATGAGTTCAATCACAGGCTCCCAGAGTGCGCTGAAGTTGACATACAGCATGCCCAGCAGGTACCGGAGCGGCACCTGCAAGCACAGGGGACCCACTGAGTAAGCGGGGTGTGAGCTAGGAAGGCCTTGGCGCAAATGCTGAGGCTCAGATGCCCTAGCTGGCCACCTTAGGGTCTGGAAAGAAGCTCGCACTTCAAGAAAATAGGCTGTAGAGACCAACCCAAAATTCAGTGTAGAATCACTTTCCTCCTTTTCCGAAAATGTCATCCACAGCTGAACAGAAGAATCACTATAACAAACAGAATCTGAAGTTATGCCAGATGCCCACTGTAACAAACACCTACCCAAGCAGCCAGTACTGTACTGATCCTCATAATCCAGGAAAGCACAATGAATGGCAGTAGAAGATTCACTTCTTGTAGCTCTGGGGATGGAACCCAGGCCTTCACACATGCTAGGCAAGAGCCCTACCTGGAGCGAGTCATCAGAACTACTTCAGAAAAGGTCAGTGTAGAGGATCTAAAGTTTTCTTTATTAAATATGTTACAGTATCAGCCCCCTACAGGGGCTGGGCTGGGGTGGACCTGCCAACCACACACTGAAAACCTGATCATACCAGCACAGAAGGAAGAGGTGCTGCCATGGTCGATGCACATGTGAGAAGGCTGACATCAAGCCCTCCACTAACCTCACTGGGGTGCAGTGAGCATCAAGTTACAGATAGGAAGCCACTGTGAAGACCAAGCATGATCAAACACAATCATCATTGGCTTTTCAAGCCCCACTATATAGCCCATGTGTGCTCCACCCAAGTCTGCATGCATTCCAGATGGGAACTGGTTGAGCTGCCACAGAGGCAGCAGGTACTAAGAGTGGCACACACATGGCAGCCCCATTCTGCCAGCTGTACACCGTGAGGGCTCAGGCAGATCATGATGCTCTCTCCCCCTCAGTTTCCTCCTCCATGAATGAACACAGTAACAGCACCCAACTCTGAAGATCACGGCCACTGTCTGAACCCTAAAGTCCAGCCACCTGCCATCTAGAGCAGCATCTAGAGCTCCCTCAGGGCTTTGTCAGACAGTCAAATAAATGAAGGGGTTTGAAGAAGCCTTACTTTATGTGCCAGGAAAACTGGCTAAAGTAACTTTATATAACTCTACCTTCCATCTCTGGGAATGATACAGTTATATCCACCTTTGAGCACCAGAGTTAGAACCATGCTATACAGTCTAAAGTTCCCCTCCAAAATACTTGTTCATCGATAACCTTCAGCAAAGCACTGGAATGTCCCTGAGTCTAGAGTTCCATATGTATAAAAGTGACATAACATTCTGGAAAGCACAAAGTATCATGCAGTTGCAGGGCACTCTAGACAGCAGACAGCTTAAGATTTCTTTTTTTTCAGCCAGTTACATTATGTAGCCCAAGATGGCTTTGAACCCAGTGATCCTCCTGCCTCAGCTTCCCTAGTGCTTGGGTTACAAGTATAACCATATCTGGGGAACCTAGGAATTTTGTTTTAAATTTGGCATACATTTTTAAGGAGCAAAACCGAGAGACACTGATAAAGTCTGTGTTTAAATAATCAGCAACCCAAGCCGGGCGTGGTGGCGCATGCCTGTAATCCCAGCACTCGGGAGGCTGAGGCAGGAGGATTGTTGTGAGTTCGAGACCAGCCTGAGCTACAAAGTGAGCTTAAGGCCAGCCTGAACTGCATAGTGAAACCCTGTCTCAAAAAGACAAAAAAAAAAAAAAAAAAAAAAAAAAAAAAAAAAAAAAAAAAAAAAAAAAAAATCAGCAACCCAGTAAATAATTAATAGTCATGTTTTTGTGTTCTGGATTGTGATTATTGGATTTCATTTAAAGCAGTAAAATTCCTAAGTACTTCCATTAAACAAAGTTGAGATATGCAAATCAAGAGAACAATGAGGAAGAAGGCTGACCCAAAGTTATTTTGTCAGAAAATGTACTGTTTTACTTTTGGATGATTTTTAAAATCCAAGTTTTTACAATACTGGCCACTGAGACCACCACAGTACAAAATGGATCTTGCTATGAAAGTACCATTTTCATAATCAGCTGCTTTCAGTGGATTAACAGATATCTGCCTTCCTACGAGGCTCCTGAGCCTTGAAAAATCCTTGTGTACTTTTATTTTGTTACAAAAATATACACTGAATTTTTAATTTTTAAAAATTCCAATAAAGAAAATCACAAATTATTTCCCTAGGAAAGAAAGAAGAACTGAACAATAATTTCTTCATCATTTATTTAGTCTATGAAGAATTTGCAAATAAAATCTACTCGGTGGGGTTCAGATGATTCTTAAATCCCTCAAGAAATAACAGAATAAAACCTAGTGAACCCATTAAGGCAAAAAAAGGAGCACTGACTATTGGTGATGGCAAAGCCTGCATTTCACGACTGTCACAACAAAACTGGTTTACAAAACAACCAAAGCACGCAGGTCCAGCACCAGCAGATGCACAAGCCCCGCCCTAAGCACTACAGGAAGGGCCCAGACTCTGGCTTTCACAAGAATCACCAAAAAAAACAAGCCCAACAACTCCCTGAGTCTTAACTGACTGAAACAGGATTGTGAGGGAGAAGGGTTAGGAGCCCAAATCCCAGCCAAGTCCCTGTCACAGGACCCTAGTGTGAGCAAGGACCTCTTAGCCACATCAGTCCAGTTTCCCCAAATAAAACTGTTCTCCCAGCCCTCACCCCTGTGCATACATTCTTCCTCTCTATTGGGATGTTACCCTGGCACTGCTCTCCCAGCCCTCGCCCCCATGCACACGTTCTTCCTCTCTATTGGGATGTTCCCCTGGCACAGCTCTCCCAGGATCGCAAACATCCCCAGCCTAGAGCAGTGGTATTTTCTGGTCTTTCTTGTTCTCAGTATCAGGTGCTGTTCTAGCATTTATTTATCATGGAATTCCCTAAGTCACCCAGTGAGTTAGTGATTATAATTTTCATGACTAGGGAAACTTAGCCATGGAGTCACTTTAGGATCAGTTACTGGCAAAGCCAGCTCTTAACTCAGAGATTTTTTTTTTTAAATTTATAAATTCTGAGACTGGGTCTTAAGTTTGAGGTGGGACTCTAACTTGGCAACATCCTGCTTCACCTTCCAATGTGCGGGGCTCCCCGGTGTACACCTCCACATCTGCTGCGATTTTTGTGCCCTGATCTCAGGAGTCTTAAACCTGGTTTGTTTCTTCATGTAACACACCCTGTAACTCACCCTGGCTCCAGTCACTTACACTCCCCCTCTAAAGCTGCCTTTCGCAGACAAAATCTGCAATTCACAACTGTCACGTCAACAAAACTGGTTTAAAAAACAAATTTTTTGGTAAGGGTTTATCTGCACCCTTAAGAACATCATTACTCTGAGGCCGACGCGGTTAGCTGCTAAGAGAGCTTCACGGGTCAACACTCGTATGTGCTTCCTGCTGTCACCTGCAGTACACAGCGACGAGCCCCAGCAAAGGAAACTACCGAAGTGGAAACTTTCCTATTTCTTCAGGAAAAACAATAAAACTCAATGAGGACTGAAGTCATGGGGTCATGCCCTCCCTGCTCGAAAAGGAGACACTAAAGTATTCCTACAGTCTAAAAGCCTGGGAGGGCCACGTTCAGTGGCTTTGAGTTCATCAAAGCACTGAGAACAGGAGTGACTTTGTGTAAAAACAAATTTTCCTGGTAACTATGTAATAAGCTTCTCCAGTCAAGACTCAAAATGCAAATCAAGGAAGTAAACAAATAGGGACACTGCTCTTGCCTCTTGCAGCGGACCCTCAGGGACTGCAGTATGTACCACGTCGTGCCTCAGTTTCCTCAAATGAAGCAGCTTCTCCCTGTAGTCACTCACAGTGGCCGGGACGAGCTCTGCCTGGCGCAGGACAGCAAAGGCAGATGGCCGCTCCGAGAGCACATCATCCTGCAGGGGACAGCACAGCAGCTCAGGGTTGTGCTTGCCAGAAATAACAAGTGTGACCAAGGTCCAACAGCATACAGAGCCAGAAGGCATGCGTGTTCTAAATGAGCTAAGGAACACTGCTTGGTAAACTGCTCAGGCTTGGTGTTTGGCACAGAAATGGAAAGCAAGCACAAGTGGTTCTCAAAATGACTCAAATCGATGGGCAACACCTACAGACGTCGAGAAAGTGTGTGCACACCTTCACCATATGACTGACTCATAGGACTGTGTCCCTATAGAAAGACATCTGTGGCAGGAGGCTCACTACAGTTTAAAACTTATGCAGCATCCAGGAGGAGGGACCCAGGAAGGCACTTCAAGCCGTGGGATCCACTCAAGCATCAAAAGACAGGAGACAAACATGGAAAACTCCCAGGATAATGTCTATCTAAACTACGTATGTGTATCCAGAACTTGGACAAGAATATGCCCAAGTACCTGAGGCTTTTTGGTAGTAGTCATGGTGGTGGGAACACAAATTAAAAAACTATCAAATTTCATGATAGATATTTATACAGTGTACTTATTTTCTACAAAGACATCATTTTAGAAACTAAAAGAAAAGAAATGTAAACTTGTGTGTTTTAAAACTACCCACTTAAATAGCTGAAATACCTCCATCAATTCCGGAAGCTGGATAATAAAATGGTTCAGGATTCTTATTGTCAAAAGCCGAATCTAAAGAAAGTAAAAGGCATATTTCAAATTATAAAGTTTAAGTGGAAGAAGAAACTGATTTACAGAGAAAGCCGAGCTTTACAGAATGAAGGACACCATCTGACCCGTAGAAATGTGCATGTGTCCTGCCCCTGCTTCTACCCACCATGCTTCATCTAGATGGCACGTGGATATGGGAGCAGACAAGGATACCCAGTGCCTGATCGTGGCTTCACGCTAGCAAACCCTCTCTAGTAAGTTCAAAATGCTGGGTAAGTGGACAGTTGGGCTGGAACTGCAATTTCTTCATTCTTATATAACACATTCAGGGATTTCTGTCTCCTTGAATCAGCAGTAGAATCATCTACAGGGTTTTAAGAAACTAACATTTTCAGTGCAATCCTGACCCTACTGACCCCAAATCTTGGGGTGGGGCTATAGATTTGTATTTTTGTGATCTCCTCACTAACTGTGCTGCTAGGAGTCAGCAGCCAGTGCCCCACTGCAGCCCTTTCCAGTTCGGGGGGTAGGGGGCTCTGTTTGTCTTCTGTGGCTGCTGCTCAAAAACAAGCAGAAATGGGGACCATGCTGCACAACAGGTCACCTTGGATACTCCAGTTGAGATGTTGCCTTGTAACCTGGGGAACATCTCCATCAGTGCTTCCTCAGAGAGCAGTGCTCTGCAGCCACAGAAGGATAACCTCTGGTAGTAGAGATCAGCTAACAGCAACACGGACGGCTCTGCGGGGAAGGCCCTGCAACGAGATGGTCACCAGACCTCAGCTGTATTTATAGCTCATCAAGAAAATTACTTATTTACCAGGTACCAGTATTAAGGTTCACCATGTGAACACAACTCAAGTATGAAACAGATCAGGATTCTCACATTTCATCCCACCATCTCAAAGGCATTTATATTTTTTCCACTATGAAGCAAAAGGGGAGGTCCATTTACTTACAGCACTAAGCTCTTCACTCGCTCCACAGGAACTAGATGAAGAAGCGCAGAAGAGTCCTCTAAAGTTAGCAGCGTGCTTATGGCTTGACAGAGAACAAATAAGTTTCCTAAGGAAAGAAAAAGGGAGAACCACACTATTTTTTCTTGGACTTGACTATTGGAACACCTTATTTATCCAACACTTGTTATTTGCACAAAGTTCTTTTGGTATGTTTGTGCCTTCTAAAGAACTATTTGAGTCAGACACGGTGCCATGTGGCAGTCATCCCAGCACTCTAAAGACCGAGACAGGTTTGTCACACGTTCAAGGCCAGCCCTGGCTACATAGTGAGTTCAAGGCCATCCTGAATCACACTGTCTCAAAACCAACCAAACAAATCCAATAGTCTAGTATCTGAGTAGAACAAAACTGAGAAGTGCCCAAGTCTGATATTTGTCTTTCTCAGAGTGTAAACACATTCAAGGAGAATAAAAATCGATAGGCCACTGGAGGACAAGGCAGAGGTTGAACATCCCTAATATGAAACTTTCTAAGAATTGGCAGGCCACTCAAGATGTTTCAGATTTTTGAGAATTTCCAATTTGAGGTTTTTAAATTCGGAATGGTCAGCCAACGAATCTGCAAACATGTCTATAACTGAGGGGTACTAAGACCAAAACCAGGACAAGGGACACTGCTCAGGCCACTTCAGATTAGAGTGGACATGGCTGAAAGCTAACAATCTCTGTATACAACTCCTGCTGATATCATTTACAAGAAGTCACATATCCAATTACTTAGTACATATCCTGTTAAAAATAATTCAATACTCATTTAATCTCTAGCCCAGAGTCAGCAATCTGTGGCCAATAAACTGGATCTAGCAGGCTGCCTGTTTTTACAGGTTCTGAAAGTAAAGAACATTTTTAACCATCTAATGGACTATTAGGGGAGTGGGCAGCCACCACCAGCATAAAATGTAGTCCAAGATTGGAAAGACATGCAACCTGGTCCCTTTGCTAAGCCCTACTTTGGTGTTAAGACCAATGCTGTCCAATAAAAATCTCTGCAAAGACAAAGATCCCGCACCCCAGCCCTGTGTGGCAGGCACTAACACTTGGATGACGCCTAAAGTGTGGAGTCTGGTTTCTTTTCTTACAGGCACCAACTCAGTATCCACTAGAGTAGGGCATATCAGTATTGAAGTGAATGAGTGATTACTATGAACGTATGAAAGAAGACTACAGGAGGATACAACTCAGTGCTTGCCTTTCAACTGCTGTCCTTGGGCTCTGGGAAGGTGCAAGCGCACAGCAGGCAGCAGGGCTTGAGGCAGGGCAGCCTAACTCTACAGGAGGAGGCAGGAAGGTTTTTCTATGTGGGCTGTGCCAAGCTGAGTTTTCAAAGCCAGTGAAGCAATCTCTTATAGCAAACACTTAAAAAGTCCCCAGGCAGCAGGAACAAATGGCCAAAGACCCTTGCTCAGCCCCTTCATTAGTCCCTTGCTCAGCACTGAGCATAAGCAAATGGAACCACCTGCATTTGGGGGTGGGTTGGGTCCTGGCCGTGGGAGCTCCCGCTGTGGGTCATTTTTTTCCACATATGACCTTCATACTATGTGACGAAATGCCCATTTCATTGTCCTTTTTCCTCTATATTTACATATCACATGAGGAGTCATGCTGGAACACAACACTATTCCTGTGTTACAAAGGCTGAGAGTTACACTGACTGCCAGGAAGGCTGGAAGAGACACACAGTGAAGCTGACTGACCTCTCCCGAAGCTCCCGCTGTCCACGGTCCTGAAGAGTGCCTCTGCACAGCCTGACACCAGTGGAAGCACCTGCTCCTTTTCCAGGGGCCTGAGGGAAAGAAGTGCACACAGGGCTCAGGGGCTTTCCAGATGGCTGGCTCATGACCAACACATGCAGTCACCTTGTCTTCTTACCTGACGTGTGGTAATACTACAAGTGCTGCCCACAACTGCGAAAGCGAAGTAGCATCTTTACTCGGGGGTGACTGGATTCTAGATAAGAGATGGTCCAATACTGGACACCACTGCTCTCCTTCCTGGGATCTAGTCTTCCTCTGCCTTAAGTGGGACCTGAAGAGCAAAAAATAAAACACTTAAAAGAGAAGGGCTGCTGCCCTCTGAGGCTGAAAATGACATGGGTCCCACTGCACACAGAGGCCTGGGTGAGCAGGAAGCTGGTGTGGCTGGCTGATGATAAAACAACCAAACACGGTTCTTTTCTGATTTTCAGAGAGAAAGACAGACTTCCAACTCTACTGGTTCTAAAACTATTTATTTTATTTCATAACTAATTTCTTCAGGTGTTATTATTTCTCCATTATGTGCAAAGAACTGGAGCTTCCTCTTTCTTCTTTTTCTTTGCTGTTTGAGACTGGGTCTCACTCTGTAGTTTAGCCTGGCCTCAGACTCAGAGTGATCATCTTGCCTCTGCCTCCTGAGTGCTGTGGCTAGTCATGTGCCATTACACCTTGCCAACCCCTTACTTTTTTAACACAAATCTGATAACTCCCCAAAGGTAGAATGAGGCTGCAGTGTTGCTGTGAAGACACAAACATCACTGAACTAGTGAGATGTGGAGTACCCCCTCAACCTCAGCTTCCCCTGATGCATCTGTACATCCTTTTGGTCTTGAGTGTCTATGACACAAAAGCAAGTCCCCAGTACAGTGTCCCTCTGCAGCCTCCTCAGAGCTGCCAGCAAGTGCTGTGGAGGACACCCACATTTCTGCCAGGCCATGTCCTCCTCATACAGAGGGCCTGGCTACCTAGAGCCTCCATGGGGGCCCTCCTTCCTCTGCCTGGGGTCTTGAGATCTGCAAGCACAACCTTTGCCACTGTAACAAACAGCGCCACCCAAGCCAACACCCCAGGAGGACGGCCAGCGCCTGACTCCTCCATGGCATGGCACATGCTTGCTGTTCTTCCCAGTACTGTGGAAATTCGTCCCGCTCACCTGCCTCCTGGGTCCAGCCCTGCAGGAGGAAGCTCCTCCAGCAACTTGAAACATGCTGACCCCACAAGGAGGCACCAGTGACAGGGTGCATGAAGATCTCAAGGGCATTATCTCATCAGTTTTCTCTCATGCTCACAAGAAGTTTGTGAAATGGATGGATGGAACGTTAGTGAGAAACTCAAACTCTGATGGAAAAGTCCTCACAGAGGAACTCTGGACAAAGTGAGCATACACCTATACCTCTTCCTGGGCACAGGGGTGGGTGTTCTCAGAGGAAGAGACACAAGTCATAGCACCCACCTTGAATGCAGACCTCCGTACGTACTTACTAGCACACCAGGCCACTTCCCTGGAGGGGTGTGGTGACAGAAGAGGCCATCTGTCCCCAGGCTTCACCTCCAGAACCACTTTACCTCCTGAGCTATTTCTGGTGGCTTCCCTGGCTGGGCCCACACACAGGCAGGACTGTGGGAAGGCGGTGCCTGCTGGTGCACAGCTGGAGCTATCCAACCCAGTGAAAGGGTCTGAGATGATGGCACCATGGCTGCAGCCAGAGCTCCATGATGCTCATGCTATGTGTTAGTCAGGAAGTCACCTGTGAGGCAGGCAGAAGAGAAGCAGGCACGACAGCCCAGTGCCCCAGAACTACGAGCTGATCACATGCCACAGTGAACCACGTGTACTATGTATAAACAGTGCTCCCACCGCAAATGATGCTGTGAAATTAAAGCTGAGCACACAGCAGACTCCAGGATACCCACCACCTACCGCTGCCTCATAGCAAAGCGCCCACACAGCACTGGATCCAACCAATACAAACACTGGGCAGGCTAGAACTGGCTTCCCAGGCTATTACCACCTTGGCACACCCCTGCAACCACTTGGCCAGTGTAAGCCCAGTCCTCTCAGACTTAACCAGACCCTAGCATGTTCACTGAAGTTCTGAATGAAATGAGAAAAGCAACTTGTGGTCCTTTCAATAATTTAATGTAAAAATGTAAATTTTTTTTTTTTTAATGTATCTGGTACAGGGTCTCACTATGCAGCTTGGGCTCACAGTGATCCTCTTGTTCTCAGCTTCCCTAGTGCTGGGATTACAGGAGTACGCCACCATACCTGACCTCCAGGTTGAATCAGTGTGCCGGGGGGAGAGGGGGCAGCATGACAGATGGTGCTAGGGATCGAACCCCAGTCCCTGCGTTTGCCCCAGCAGGCATTTAGTCTGCTGAGCTATCTCACTGGCACAAAAGAGTAAAATCTGCAAATGATCAGTCACCACTTTTCTTCTCTTACCCACCTCCTGACATCAGCAAAGTTAACAGTTTCGTGTATTCAAAAACCCCAGAGGCTTTCTACGGACACAGACTTATAAAATTTCTACATAAATGCAAAGGACCAGGAATAGTTACACCAATTTTGAAACAGAAAATAAAGGAAGAAGACTTTCATTTAAAGATTTTCAGGCTTATTTTATATTTTACAGCTACAGTAGTGAGACTATGGTGAGGAGGGAGGAGACAGGCATTCATCAATGAACAGAGCGGCAGGCCCAAAGGTGGACCCACACACCCTCCCCTAGCTGCTTTCAAACAAACACACGAAGGCACCAAAGGTACATGAGCAGCTTCACAAGGAAGAACAACTTCTTCCTCAAATACTGACCTCTTGACTAAACTTTAAGTCTTATACAAAGAAAAACTCACAATATTTCAGTAACTTAAAATGTAAAACATAAACAATAAAACTGAGGAAACAGCAACAGAAAATCTTTGGACTTACAGCTATCCAGAAAAGGAAAATTTGATAACCTCATCAAATTGTAAAGCTTTATTCTCCTAGAAGAACCTTGTTAAGGGAATAATGAGAAGCCACAGAGCGGAAAGTATCTGCTAATCATCTATCTGATGAAGACTTCTACTTTGAAACAATTCTCTACAGTGAAGAGAAACCAAACAATCCAGTTAAGAGGCCAGGCATGGTGGCATACACCCAGCACTCCTGAGGCTGAAGTAGGAGGATCGACAAAAGTTTGAGGCCAGTCTGGGCTACAAAGTGAGTTGAAAGCCAGTCTAGACTGCACAGTAAGATTTTGTCTCAAAATAAGTAAATATATAAATAAATAAATAAATAAATAATTCAGTTAGGAAATAGGCCAAAGAACTACCAAGTGTTTCACTACAGAAGGTAGACAAATGTTAAGTACATGAATAATGTTTCATTGTGATAAACCATTTAGGGGAATGCAAATTAAAGTAAAATATGACATCACTAAACCCTATCAAACTGAAGAAAAAGAATGAATTCCAAAAGCTAGGAGGACACAGAAAAACTGGATCATTCATACACAAGTGAAAACATGAAAGGGCCCAGCATATCTTATGAAACCAGCCAGGTGCCTATCATGCAAGCCAGCAACTTGCACAGCACACTAGGGATGGTATAAACATCCTGTGACAAGAGGTTAACTAAACCATGTTCCATTTACTATAGAGAACAGTCCTCAGCAGTAAGAAGGAATGAACTTAATAACACACAACTTGGATAAATTTCAAAACTAAGTCAGTCTTAATAGGTGTACACTCTAATTCTATTCACACAATAGGAATGATGAAGTCTTAAAAGATGAGAAGAGAGGCTAGAAGGTGAAACGGGTTGAAGAAAGAGAGGGATGGATGGGTGAGTGCAGCTACAGAAAGGCAGCCAAAAAGTCAGGCTTGAGAGGCTGAGGCAGGAAGATCTCATGTTTAAGCCTGTCCTTACCAACTTAACACCTTAGTGGGACTGTCTCAAAAATTGTTTTTAAAAGGTTGAGGATGTAGCTCAACCTTGTGTGAAGGCCCTGGGTTCAACCCTAAAAAAAGCAAAACAAAGGACAAAGAAAAACAAAAAGCCTGATGACCCCTGTTGTGGTAAAATGGTCCCATCTTCATGCTGGCAGTGACAGAACTGCACAGGGCACATAGCTGTATGTGTGTGCACACATTCTGGAGTGCACATCAAGTTGATGAGACCTGCGTGAGGTGGCGGGCCATCCCACGCCTATCTTCTGGCTATCATAATACGGTGCACTTAGGCAAGACCCACCTAAGAAAGAGCCGTGTGAATGTGGCAGCTTTCTATACTCCTTGTACTGCATATGGACTTACAATGATTTTAAAATAATTCTTTCCCACTTGCTCTCCTGGTATAAGTGAAGCTAAAGACCTGTCTCCTTTCTTGCATTCCATGCGTATGTTTTCCACCTTTTAACTGTGCAAAGTGGGGTCACCACACAGCAACATGTGTACAGCCCTGTGATAGCCTTCCCCACATTGCATTTATAGTGGACTCCCCTCTGGTCACTGCAGTCCTTGGTTCCTCACAGCGCTCCTGCTGCATGCTATTAACTGGCTCTCTGAGCACTGTCTCGGGGCCGGCTTGGAACTCACCAGTTGGTCCTTGGGCAGAAGAGCAGAGGGTACTTTTCAATCGCCATGGAGCCAGCAGTGGGAGGTGCTGCTTTGTGCAGAATGAGCTTGGCCAAGATGGCAAGGGCTGTGTCCCGGGCCATGGTGTCATCAGCCAAGAAGCAATCCTCAATGTATGTGAGAAAGCTGGGTAGAAATAGCTGAGGACAACAAAAGAAATCACACTGACTGACTGGGAAGATGCTAGAATACCTAGGACTGCCAGGTTCAAGAATACTCTGTGCAACTTTGTAAGACTGTCTCAAAAGAAAATAATTAAAGGTCTGGGTGAACAGGCCAGTGGTAAAGCTGTTATCCAAGTCCTATTACCCCAACAAAACAAAGCAAAACAAAACGAAACGAAACAAAACACCTTCAATAATCA
>PVKA01004572.1:54236-97947 GCA_004027165.1 Ctenomys sociabilis
AAAAAAAAAAAAAAAAAAAAAAAAAAAAAAAAAAAAAAAAAAAAAAAAAAAAAAAAAAAAAAAAAAAAAAAAAAAAAAAAAAAAAAGCAGCTAGAAGACAATGCAATGCAGCAGTAGCTTAAAAACAGAACCTAGACCTCCACATCCAGCCCACTGTTAATGTAGTATAAGGAGAAAAGAGGCATTTTCAGATGTATCACACCTTAAATTCTTACTTCCACTCACCTCGGGAACTCAGAAAAATTATTTCTACAGAATGATGCAGCAAACTCTATTAAAAGGGAAAGACAGGACCCAGCAAATAGGAAGGAAGGCAATTGGGACATCTTTTAGCATCTGGGCAGTGGTTTGAGAAAGAAAACTTTCCAGACTGGAATTCTGGAGGTATCTTCATGGGGCAGAAGAAAACAAACAAAGGCATAACTGCGCTGCCCAGCATCTGAGGGTTTGCACATGGAAGGTGCCCGCTGTAGGGGAGCCCCACAGAGCAATGTGCAAATCCAATCCCCAGCGTCTGGAGGCTGGGGCAATTTGCAGACATCAGGACAAAGGGTCATAAACAAAAGGACAAGACGCCTAACATCCTTCTCCATAAAGACTAAGTATGGAATGCATCTAGATTCATCCAAATCCTGTGACAAAACTCTCTGGGGTGATGAGAATAAAAGAACTGAGCCGGGCATGGTGGAGCATGCCTGTAATCCCAGCACTCCGGAGGCTGAGGCAAGAGGATTGTTGTGAGTTCAAGACCAGCCTGAGCTACAAAGCGAGCTTAAGGCCAGCCTGAACTGCATAGTGAGACCTTGTCTCAAAAAAAAAAAAAAAAAAAAGACAAAGAACCAAAACCCATCTTCTGTAGGAGGCAGGCTACAAATAAAGAGTTCAACTAATAGAACAAAAAAAGCAGTTTATTCAGATGACAGAAAGATAGAATGTAAATATTAGAGAAGTCAGCTTAAGATCACTCCATGCGGCTGCTGCCAGTGACCAAGATGGACATGGAAACCACGGCTTTAGCCTTGAGGGAGGGCTTTAAACCACGCTCCCACGTGGGTGCATACGAGATGGGTGTAAGAGCAGCAGGTTTGTTTTGGAGTCAAATCAGAGCACACATTGAAAACTAAAAGGAAGGAGACAGATACAGATGGTGTCTGCACACACTTGGAGGCCACTGATCTGCTACTATGGCAACTACCCTATTAGGGGAAAGCACACTCCTTATTCACAAGATTGGATTGTACTTTGCTACCCTAGGTTATTTGTTTTGCATCAGTGAAAAAATTAGTGAAGAAAAACATGCAAACTTCCTTCAATGCAAGCTAATTCAGAAATTATTTCCTTTTTCCCACATGGTCCTATAACTAGCTCAAGTATTAAAAACTAAGCTGCCTACTGCATTATTTATTTATTTTTAGTCTTTTTTTGAGGCAAAGTCTTCTTCTATAGCCCAGGCTGGTCTTGGATTCACTCCAATCCTCCTGCCTCGGCCGTCTAAGTGCTGTGATTAAGGCATATGCCAAAGTACCCAGCACCTGCCTTAGCATGTGGAATAAAGTTTTGGCTATGTCCTAAAATTGAATGTATTTTTAAAAACTGACTAAAACATCAACACTGACTGTGATCCTTGCAAGAAGCAAACAAAAAAATCTTTTTTGAAATCTGATTATTTACCATGACTGACTTCAAAGAAACACCCAAAATGTAGTATCTTGCTTACCTGCTCAAACTGCTTCATTGCAAACATGATTTCAGAGAAGCCAAAAATTAAACGTCTTTCCAATCCGCTCTCAAAAATCTGTGGATCACAGGTAAAGATACATGAAAGGAAGCATACAGACAGCAACCTCCTTGTTTCCCTGGAGAGCAGCTACAGCAGGGCTCAGGCCATGTCATGCGGCACTGTGGGAAGACTTAGCTTTCTCCAGGGACTCAGATACAAAGCTCATGCTCATCAGTGCTACCCGGGCTTGGAAGAAGCTGCCTTGCCCTCCAGCTACAGAGAACAACAGGGTGTACAGTGTGTGACCATGGACCTACCTATGGGTCTGGTGCACTGTGTCAAGCCAGAGGGCCCCAAAATGACTTTCCATTTCTTTTTTGGTTGAGATAGGGTCTCACTATGCAGTTCAAGCTGGTGTCGAACTCATCCTGTAGCCCAGGCTGGCCTTGATCACACAGTGACCCTCCTGCCTCAGCCTCCTGAGTGCAAGGACCACAGACATGTGCCACCATGCCCAGATTTTCCATTTTCATTCCACATCTCTCAAACCATTTCCCAAACTCAATAGATCAAAAGTTCATCAAATTACAACCCTGCACAGACTCCTCCCAGGCCCCCCCCCCCCGGATAAACACACACTAGCACCGCAAGGCCACAGCGATGGCTGCTGTCCCACCACAGACCATGCACATGCATCCCCCACATGGCTTCTCAGGCCTTCTCCTCGTGTTAGGAGACAGTTACAGCTCATGGCTAAGAACCTCCAAGGACTCTCCCAAACACAAGTCCTTGGGAAAGCTTGCTGCTCCTCATGCCCAGACCGAAGTAAGAATTAAAACTCAACACATGTCTAGCAGCTCACTTCCCTAACTGTGACAACTCTGGGAGTCCCCTGCCCGGCAAGCAGAACCTGTAGCTCCTAGGGCTCCCTGCAGCCCAGCACTGTGAGCTGTCGCATGCATGAGCAACGACTGCACACATTCTGCTTTCCCCACTTTATTTGCTATTTCTATTATAGCCATCGCATCTCCCTAACTGACAATAAATACCCTGAGGCGGGTCCCCTCCCTGATCTTGAACAGGAAGGTACACTTAAAGCTAAGCATCTTATCCATCTTATCAACTATTCAGTTCACATAGGTGGAGGGAAATTACTTTTACTATTGTTTCTTTGATGAGGGTGTCTGGCAAGGAAACATTTCCACCCAGGATCAAAGTAGAAATAACATCCAAGAGCATCTTCAGGCAAGGTGTGGATAGACTGGATATGGCTACTGTTTGAGACAACACCTGCAAGAACAACACCCAATTAGCACTGATTTTAATACTCGGAGTCATGAGCACATAAGGTTGGGCACTCACCTTGCAAACAGCAGCAGGGTTGACTACCTTGGATCCATTTCCGTACTTCACGAGTATCAGGTATGTTTCCAACAACCTGTGAATCTGCTCAGAACTTTCACAGGAGTTCCTTTCTGTTATCTTGTCATGTAGATACAAGAGTGACACCTGCACACAAAGAATTTAACAGAGAAAGACAAATAGCAAACTAGTCTGTTCACCCATAGTGCAGACATGGAGACTGCAGCTTAAATTTCACATTCTTTTGCTTTGGGGGAAAAAGACACAAAAAAAGATGCATCTTCCAGGAGTCACTAAAGATACTCATGGCTGGCATTTTGGGCACATCACCACCATGCTCACAGCACTGATCCCACTGCCACCCCTCCTCGTACCCCTATTCCATGTCACATGCTCTGCCTATCACACCAGCAGTGGGTGCAGAGCTGAAATTCAAGCCAGAGGCCTGGCTCCAGAGCCTCTCCTAACCACAATACCCAGGAAAGTATATCAAAGAAGAAGAGTGCAAAGGGTGGAAGGAAGGCAAATCTTAGTGTGTAGGTACAAGGGTAGAAAGAACAATGGTAAAATATACTCCTGGGAACTGGAAGACGCCTTACTATGTACTCACATGACTTGATTTTAAAAGCTGGAACTCACCTGCAAACAGTCAAAAAATGTACCAAAATGTTCCTTTTGGATACAGAGAACAGTGGATCTGGCCATGTGTTTCAGTGTTTCTCCTACTAAAATCCATGGAAGTTGAGTTTGTGTTTCAGTAACTGGTCCTAGCTTCTGTAAAATTAGCTTCACGGCCTGTGGGAAAGCAAGAACAAGCACAAGAAACAAAAACCCTTACTTGTAGTGCTGACACCCTGACTACATTAGCTACGTTAAACTCTGGTCTGCAAGGATCGAGGCTATCGCAGCTTTCACAGTTAACTACGTGTCCCACAAGGAATTTCCAAACTAGGATGGGGAATTTCATTGCACAGCTGCTGCTCCCTCCCTACAGTCAGCCAACCTGCTGGTACCCAGGGTCAAGAAGACCACATGGCACTGTACGCAACCGTACACAGGGACACAACTGCAACTCTGCCTGCTTGAGCTTCCCTGATTACCCCTCGTTGCCTGCCCCATGGTGCTCGCCTGACTCCTTTCTCACTTCTGCCCAACCCTCCATCCAGACTCCACGCTCTCCTCCCATTACTCACCTGGCCAGCACAGGAGTGAAACATATTTCTAACACCTTTGCACATTTCAAAGAGTAACTGTCCAACCCCTTCCACTTTTTCTGGATGTTCATTAAGATCAAGAAACATTAAATTGAAAAGGGCACTTTTATCAGAGACCTAAAATATGAAATAAAAAATTACATTTATAGCATAAATATATTCAAGTGAGAAATGTCACTCCTTATCCTACATACTCATATACAAACACACTCAAGGAAGACATTTCTGAAAGGAAGAGACGTGTAGTACCTTAAAACATCACAACAGCATACTCTCCCCTCGTTACGTAAGAGTGAGGAATCTATTCCTAAGACAGGAAGGGAAGTACCAAGAGAAACTACACAGGACAACACTCTGTCTTTCAAAGGAAATGACATAATTGTATTTAGAGCATAAGAAAAATTATCAATTTTTTAGGGTTTTATGCCAAAAGCCTAAGTTATTAGGGAAATTTTTGACAAACACAAAACTATGCAACCAGTTCTTTCCAGGACAGCATTACAAAAATTCCTATTCATCTCATCACTCATGTGTTCATGACTTGACTTTGTGTTCACTTCTCATACACATGGACAGCAACCAAAACCTCACTAGCAAGAAGAGATGGCATCAGCTTATCACATTAATTATTGAAAAAGGTCTAAACCTTTCAATGAGACAAACTCATAACAACAAGTTTCTACTTATATACATAAAGAAAATTAGTCCACAGTAATCACATTAAAAAACAGTATTAGCTCTACTTATCAGATTTTGACAATTTACTAGCAATACATATAAAAAAAATCAAACTAACCTTTCTCATCAAAAAAGTAAAGCTTTCAGCAGCGAAGTTTCTTATGTGTAGTTTTCTATGAGCCAATAGTGTACTGTACATGCTAGAAATAACAAGGTAGTTTAGTGACACACATCAGAAAGGACGTACAACACACTGACAACATGCCCAACACTGCCAGGTATGGGCAGGGCACACAGGACACCCAGTTCAGCACTGTACTCATCTTCTGGGACAGCCTCCCCCCATGTTAGACAGGAGACCGAGGCCATGGACCTTAGGAGGCAGGTGAGGCTGAGCTTATGGGAAAGACCCCATGAGAAGCTAAAACTCACAGCAAGCATGAAGGGGTGCAGGGGAGCATGACATGAGGGTAAAATGAAAGCAAACACAGGGTGGGCAGTGGTGACCAGTGAAGGGAACAAGGCAGTCTGTGTCAGAGGAGGGGCTGTGTGCTCTGGGGGGGGGGGGGGGCAGCTGCAGCCAAGGGCACTCTGAGCCCAAAGCAGAGGAACCTGGGCCAAGCTTACACCCAGGTAAGCCTGCCTAGTTCCTCCACTTCACCAGTGGGACTGCTCTATGAGGGTGGCACAGGTAAGGACACACCAGGGCTGAGCATCCGGCTCGAAGGCAGCCAGCCAGTTACTCCCATAATCACATGGCTGAGCTCACTTTTTTTTTTTTTTTTTTTAAATATATTCGGTATAGGGTCTCACTCTGCAGCTTGGACTTATAGTGATCCTCCCATTTCAGCCTCCCCAGTGTTGGGATCACAGGCATGTACTACCACACCCAGACTTGGTGGCCAGCTCAGTGCACCCGGGGCAGGGCCAGTACAGCATGTGGTGCCAAGGATTGAACCCCAGTCCCTGTGCTTTCCTAAGCAAGTGCTTAGTCTGCTGAGCTATCTCACCAGCTCCTGACCTTGCTTTCTTAGTGACGGAAGAGCACAGAGTTCAGCTCTACCATTGCCACAGCCCTTATCCCAATAGCTCCTTACTTACCACTATTAAAAGTACTGGCTAAAAGACAAGTATCTTCAGGAAAAAAACATTTGCAGAAATATACAGGATGAGACCAAGGAAGAAAGAAGAGGCTGGGGGCAGAGGGAGCTGGTGAAGAACCCTGGAAGAGGTTCTGGGGGTGTCCACAGTGCAGGCCCTACAGTGATGCCCTCCCTCCTGCTGCTCTGGTGCAGTCTAACACTCTCACCTCCTCCATTCTAACCCCTGAAGGTGCCAGGTATACGCCCAGGCCATTTCTCCTCTGACTACAACGCCACCTTTGTGAGAAGAGACTTCACTCGCTTTACCTGACTGGCTCTCGAGGGTTTTACACACAGGCAGCATTCAATAAATACTCCAAGTGTGTCCATGCAGAACAGCAGTGAGAGGACTTGAAGTCCTGAAGATAACCGTACTGAAGCTGTCTCCAAGGAGCCCAGCCAGGAAGAAGGCTGGTACCACTGACAAAAAAAGGGGCACCCAACAGTGCCGGACAAGAACACTGATACCGACACAGACAGGCACTCAGTACACATTGAAGGAGTGCAGGGATGCAACAAGTTACCAAGAGTTGAACAGAAATGTGCTAAGTTTCATTTTGACAACATCTCAGTGAAAATATGCAGGCTGTTGAAAGTGTCGTACTGAAAGCCAGGAAGTTTAGAAGTGAGGAACCAGACATGTGGAACACACTGAGGTGATAGCCTTTATATCATAAAACCATATAAACTACGTTTCTTAAGGACTTTTTGGTTTGTTTACTGAAATAATTTTGATGTTGCTTGTATATCATAAAACCATATAAACTACATTTCTCAAGGACTTTTTGGTTTATTTACTGAAATAATCTTGATGTCTAATATATTTTACCAAAAGCGACATAGAGAACTAATAAGGCTAGAAAATACTTTCTTTCTGCTTTGTTCAAAGAGGGCGCACAAAACCAAAATCACTGTCTTGTCCTATACACCTTTAATGGGGTGTGGAGTATAAATGGGCTGACTGCTGATCAATGGAAAATTCCACTCAATCTCAGATTTAAAAAGGTATCTTTTCTTCAACTAAAAAACCTACTACAAGGCAGGCATGCTGGCACACACCTGTAATCTCAACACTGAGGGAGGCTGAGGCAGGAAGAATTAAATTTCACGCCCACCCTGGGTAATTCATTCATGACTTAGTGAGATCCTGTCTCAAAATGGAAAACAGGAAAAGGACTAAGGAGGTGGGCCAGTGTGAAGGCCTGGTTTGATCCCCAGTAATATGGGGATCTGTCCTCTTTGCCTACATGTACTCAAAAATATCAGGGATCTTTTTTGGCTCAGCAGCCAAGGAAACATGGCACACAATTCTTCTGGAGCTCATAGGTTTGTCCCAACAAAAGTTTTTGTAATGTAAGTGACAGACAGGCTGAAGAGATGCACAGACAGTTTGCTTCTGGTTAGGTACACAGAAGTAATCTGTAGAAATTATAAAACTGAGCCTGGGGTAGTGGCACATGCTATAATTCCAGCACTCTGAGGATGAGGCAAGATTGTCATGAGTTTGAGGCCAGGCTTTAAGGGTGGCACTGCTTCAACTGCAGAGGAGACATCAGATCCAAGACAAGCTATGTCCAGATACAATCAGAGTAGGAGATGGGCTAGCAAGTGAGCTCCGCACAAGGAAGCATCAAGCTGGAGCAGTTTTCTGGAGGGTAAAGAGGCTGACTTACCTGTAAATCTGGGCCATGTCCTTCACCATCAGCCTCCACAGGTACTTGTACAGGTACGACAGTGCAGTGAAAGCCCATTCTAACAGCTCTGTGTCCTGTGTCTCCAGGATGGAGGTGATGGTCAGGAAAAAGTCCGGAAAGTGGGGGTAGAAATCTGTCTGCAGATCTCGTGCCAGCTGAACTACCAAGCTGGATTAGAAGAGAAGCAGCTAGTTATACCAAGTTTTTAAGATGGCTGTACATCTATTTAATGAAAAAGGACCCACAATCATTAAATTATGATTAACCCAAACTACTTCTATGTCAAGTTTTTTTTTTTTTTTTTAAATGCACAATTGCTTAGTAAACATTATTTTTTTCCTGTATTTTATTTATTTATTTATTTTTATCTTTTTGAGACAGTGTCTCACTATGCAGTTCAGGCTGGCCTTAAACTCACTTTGTAGCTCAGGCTGGTCTCGATCTATGTCAAGTTTTAAAAAGTCTAAAATTCTTCAAATCTTTGGAGTTCTGCAAAGCAATCAGGTCAGACAGTGTATTCCTTCATATTCCTTACCTGCTCCTATGTCATCAAAGCGAGGGCTTAAGGAAGAAATAACAAATGAACACTTGTATTCTTAGGACACTGCTTCATAGTAATATACTTTTTCCTTGATATCCTGATCTAACAGAAAAGATACATTTCTGTCTTTAAACCACAAACACCTAACGTAAGGCATATACGGCTATGAAACACAATTTTTCTTAAAAATCCAGATAAATGCCATTGAGCTTTTTCTCAAATCTCTACTTACTCCAAAAGTGGTTGGTAGGCAAAACTGTTCTTAACTTCAAGATGAGTTTTCAAACTCTGAACGATCTCATTTTGATGATAGACCAACTGATTAAATGACTGGCATTTGTCAATAACTTCTTTATAAAATTTTCCTGGTTAAATAAAAAACAACAAAGGAATATGTGCTGCTTTTCTTTCACATCATTACTGTGTGGAATATGTAAAGCATGAATTAGAGAGAATTAAATACACATGAAAGAAAAAAATACCGAAGTGTTCTGTAAGGTTCAGCTCTCTCCATTTCAGCAGACCCTCAAAGAAGTAAGTTTCGACTTCCTGCCAAGATTAAAGTATTCTGTTAATCAGGTAACATGAGAAAAATTAACATCAAGTTAATAAGCATAATCATATACTAATATCTTAGAAGAGTGATTAAGAGTTTGAAAACTCCTTTTAGGTTTCTTATAAAGGGGGATTAGCTAACAAACTTTAAAGAGCAATAGGAGGCATAATATCAATAGACTTACAAAATAATGTTGGCTGGTTTGGATGTAGCAAATAACTTTTGAACAGGCTCATACGAGTCACACTATGGGAAAAACCTTTCCTTGTGGTTTAGGCACAGTAAGTTGTGCTGATTCTTTCCAATTCTTATAGTCTGTATGTGGAAATATGGCCTGCTTTGTCTTAGGGCAAAGTAGCCTGCCATTCCTACTAACATTAAAAATAGGTTTTCCCTTTGACCCAGAAACTCCACTTTTATGAGCTACTTCTTATGAAATGTGTAAACGTACACATACAAAGATGTTTATTAGGTTTACCATACTGGAGGGAAAGCATCAAATGGCCTAAAATCTAACAATAGCAGAATATCTAGACGCTTATGGTCCATACATACTAAAGTGTATTGTGTGGCTGTTTACACGAATTAAAGTACTAAAGTGCTGGCATGGGTGTAGCTCAGTGGTACAGCACAGGCATAGTATGCACCAGGCCTAATACCCAGCACAGAAAGAACAGAAAAGAAATAAAGGATCTCTATGCTGAACTAGAAGGATAACGTTGATATACTCCATGGTGATAAAGGCCAGTCACAAGATAAACTCTATGTCGGGATCTAAGTTTTCCTTAAAAACATCAAACTAAGGTATCATCTTGTCTCTAACACCTCTTTTGACACGCTACATATACATATCTCCCCAAAGAATTTAGGTTAGGCTCCCTTCATTGAATTTCCAAAGTATTACGCATTCACCTAAAGAGCATTTAATACATTGAAATTTATATGGCAGAGGCAATATATACAAACAAAGCAGAATTTGAAAAACAGTAAGAACTGAGGTTGAATGGAGTATTATACAAGATCTTACAAGACTAGCAGAAAAATAGTGCCTTGATACACCAAAAAGAAAAAGTATCTCTACACAGAGGGATGACAGTTCCCGTGTAGTTAGAGCTAGAAAAACCATGTAGTCTAGCACTGTGACAAGCTCCTCCTACATAAAGGGGATATATTCTTATTGTTGGAGTTTTAGGCTGTCTGTTACTCCTCATAGTGAAGCTGAATAAACATCTTAACATCTGTACATCTAAACCTTGGAAGAAATGGAGCCATAGGAAGGAGACTTGCTCAAAGTCATTTTAAAACCATAGCTGCAGAACAATGGCTGCAGCAGTGCCTGGAAGCACCCTGAAAAAGAGACAACTGAAATCATAAAAGTTCACTGAGTATCAGGTCAAGCTGGCTGCCTGTAACAGTTTCCCCCACAGAACTTCCTGTGAGTCACAGCCTGTGCATTTGTGTTCATAAAAGAAATCTCTTAAAAACAAGTCGCTTCTATTAATAGGCCACATTAAAAGTCTATGAACCCTTGAAGATTAGCTAATCTAACTTTCTCTTACCTCATCATAGCTTGCAGTTCTATCGATTCGGTGAATGATATCAATGTTCACATTCCCCAGCCGCTCAGCAAATGTAAGAAACTGGGAGGAAAAAAATTAACATATGTCACCATTCAATACTCATTTCATCTTGAGGATTTCAGGGTGGTAAAAGAGTCACACGTGGGTAGTTGCCTTGTCAAAGTAGAAACTGTAACACATCACTCAGTAAACCTCTCTATCTAATATCATCACAGATAATGCTATGCTGGGTTTGGTATTTCAGACCGTGTAGTGTAGCAATCATAAAACATGTAACTGTTAAACTAAAAGCATACATCAATAAGGAGTTTTTTTGGTTAAAACAACCCAAAAGTCATGGGCCTTTAAATGCACTGCATTAGTATTCGAAGATAATAAATACTACATTTGAGGACAGGCCAAATAGCTCAGCGGATTAAAACGCCTGCTTAGGCAGGCAAAAGCGGCCAGGGTTCAATCCCCAGCACACAGTGCCAGACCCACCCCAGGGGCAAGCAGACTGGTGATTTGAGACTGGGCGTGGTGGTTGCGCCTGTAATCCCAGCTCTTGGGAGGCTGAACAAAGGCGGGTCACTACGAGTCTGATCTACATATTGAGACCCTATAGACCCTGACTAAAATTTAAAAAAAAAAAGTAATAATGATATATAAATACATAAATACTACGTTTGCCTCGTTTGCCTCCGTTTTCAGCTACTCCATGCTAGCCTGCTGAACCTGGCCACGAATACAGAGATCCGAAGAAGTCGTTGCAACAAGTGTCATACACAGACTCCATTGTAACACAGACTTAGGAAGAAACAGATGCGCAGAAGCGCTAGCTACTACTACAGTTTAGCTTAAGTCACTCACTCTGCCGCGGGCCTCTCCCCCAAGGGCCTGCCCCCCATCTCCGTTTGTAAATATAAAAGAGCAGGGAAGTTTCAGTCCTAAGCAATCTCCGGGAATAACGAACGTCACTCTAGTCGGGAAGTTCAAGGGAGGGTACCTCAAATGAATCCGACCTCTCAAGCCAAAGGCGAAATGTTATTAAACTTCATTACTTTCGAGGTCCACATTCAGTACACCCTCGAGTCTCACTGTCGCCAGAGCTCAGGCAAATAAGTCGCCCTCACGGGCTGAGGCAGCAGGACCCACAGCGCCGGACCCAGACTCCCGCGCTCACCCGGTAGGTGTTCTCCGTCTTGTGAGAAACAGGCTTTATCTTCATGGTTGTAGAGGGGCAAGGCCCGCAGCGGCCTCCGGAAGAATCAGAGAGATGAAGTCAAAACGAGGGAGCCGAACGGGGCTCACACGCGGTGCTCTGAGTTAGCCAGCGACCCGTCCTTCCTCACGTGCGGGTTGCGCACCTGGACGCCGCCATCTTGGAGGGGGCGAGGCTTGAATGATCACGTGGGCGGAAGACGCAGACAGGGCAGGCGCACTCCCGCCCCAACCAGCGGGAGGCGGGGCGGGGCGAGGAGGAGGGGCGTGATGGGGGAGGCGGAACGGGGCGGAGCGAGCGGGGTGCGCTGGGTGGGAGCGGGCTAGGCGGAGTGGTGAATGCGCAGTTCCTCGCTACAGTTCAGGTTAGCCAAAGGATGTCGTTTCTTTATGAAAGACAACATGAATGTATTTGTCAGCTGGAATCTACTGGCCTTCGCTTTGTACCCTATACCTTGTAAAAGCTACTCCTATTCATAATTTCACAGCAGAGTTCATTTTGAGTGCTAACTGTAAAGGAGGTTTTATGAGGTGTGATAGAAAGATACTGTGAATATGTGCATTAGAAAGAACTTATTGCAGTAAAAGAAATATGACCAGGAACAATGAGACACGCGTCTTAGACGGGGCGTATTTTACATATTTGAGGGAGATTTATACCATCTATCCTTTACTGTAAGACAAACTTTAAAATTTACTGTATTTTTCATTATCCCTCACTGATCAAATATTTATAGTAATTTCTGCCACATAAAAGCATTATAGTGTGTCTGCACACCTTGCTCACTGCATCTGGTGCCCTATGACTTCTGGCTTCTCCCAAATCACAATGACCAGGAAAAGTAAATGGGTTCAGGTCCTTGAGGCAGCCAGGACTGTGCAGATAAAGAAAAAGGACATCTAGAACTGCTTTGGAAAATGGCCAGAAGGATAGTATAAGTATCCCAAGCTAAGAACGTGGGAGTTAATAGCAATGCACCTTCCACAGTAATAGTTTTAAAAATGTAAATATTCAGCATATTTAAAAAAATCAGCTCTTATACTATTTTAAGCCCATCTGACATGGGAGGAAACTTAGATTGTGCAGCTTCTCAGATGGGCATCTTCACTCAGACTCCACAGGTTGGGGTCACCTGTGAGGTCAGGTGTTGATAGTCTTCATTTCTTGTTTTTATTTGCCCATCCTGGGGACTGAACCCAGGGACTTACACGTCCCAAGCAAAGTGCCACACCACAAAGCCACCTTTCTAGGCCCATATGTTGATATTCTTAACTGTTATGTTCTAAACAAATCTGAAAAACAAAAGGAATTTTAAAGAAAAAGCATTTAATTACATGTACAGCCACTGTTAATGTTTCAGTGTTTTCCTATCACTTTGATGTCTAAAAACTGCGTGTGACCAAACGTAAGTGTACAAAGGTGTGCATGTTTTATTGGTGCATATGAACTTTACAAACTATTGAGTTTCTTTTTTCTTTCTTTCTTTTTTTTTTTGTCTTTTTGAGACAAGGTCTCACTATGCAGCTCAGGCTGGCCTTAAGCTCACTTTGTAGCTCAGGCTGGTCTCGAACTCACAACAATCCTCCTGCCTCAGCCTCCTGAGTGCTGGGATTACAGGCATGAGCCACCACGCCCAGCTTCACTATTGAGTTTCTTAGTGGCATTTTAATGTGACACATACACATGTCAGCTTGATCACACCCAACCCTCTGAGACCCTCCCTGTACCTCTTCTCTCTTCCTATTCTCTTCCTTGGTCTAAAATCCTCTCCCTTCCTTTTTCATGTCATCTTTGTTGGATTTTTAAAATTATTCTTCCCCACACTAGGGAAGTATTTCTGAGTCTAGCTTACTTTGCCTAACACGACAATCTTTGGTCTCATCCATTTTCCTGCAACATACATAAGTTCGTTCTTTGCAGCAGTACAGTACTCCACTGTATACACACACTTTCTTTATCCACTCACCTGGTGAAGGGCATCTAGGTGGGTTTCATATCTTGGTTGTTGTGAATTCTGTATGCACAATTTTTATTTTATTTATTTATTTTGGTGGAACCAGGAATTGAACTCAGGTCCTTGTACTTGCCAGGCAAATGCTCATTCTACTGAGCTATCTCCCCAGCCCCTGAACAATTTTTAAATAAAATATTTTGATAAAATTTTCATCCATTTAATATTTATCATTTAATATTTATTCAGCAAATACTTATTTTCTTTTTTACTTATTTATTTAGGATTTTTTTTTTTTGAGACAGGATCTTGCTATGTAGTCCAGGTTGGCCTTGAACTTACTATGTAGTCCAGGCTGACCCTGAACTCACAGTGATCCTCCTGTCTCAGCCTTTCGAGTTCTGGGGAGTACTGGTGGGCACCACCGTGCCTGGCTCAACAAATAGTTCTTGAGCCTAATGGGGTTCAGGTCTTGTCCTGGAAGCTGCACAAGAAAGACACTGTTAATGCTAATGCTAGTAATTCAGTTTGGAAATATTAAGTCTGGGTTGCTGACATCTTACAGAGTAAAGGAAAGATATGAGGTAGAAACAGAACACATTGCTACGTAGTCCTTGGGGGTGGAGGTCAGGCCTGGCAGTGTGACACAAATACCTTAAATACACTGTAATGCCTCCAGAGGAGGTACTGGCAACTAGGAAGGAGTTCGTGAGTGTGTCATGCACAAGGCATTGCACGGAAGCACAGTGCCCCCAAGCACTGAACAGGAAGTGGCCGTGGAACCAAGAAGGCAAAGGTCACTGGGACGTGGACCTGACCTTGATCACTGCACCCCCATGGGGCAAGGAAGCAAATCAGAGGTGAGGAAGTGAAGAAGATGTATTTTCCATATTGTCATTGACATTACAGGCTCAACATCTTCTACGTCATAAGGTTATTGTAAATGGCAATGGATCCACAGCCTTTCTGAATCACACTTTTCTAATAATAAAATTACACTAGAATATTGAAGGACTGAAAGTTTGGTTTGTCTCCAACTGGCTTTTGTTTGTTTGTTTAGGTTGCACTTACGCTTTTATGGCTCACAGATCCCTTCAGACAGTGGTGGTACCTAGCCAGCACAGAGCCCTCTGTCATCATTCCAGCCAAGCTGAGCATCTGATAACAGCTGTTTCTTCTAAACAAAAGCCTCCTTACTCAAGTTGAATTGCAGTGTTGGCAGTAAGTGAGTGTGTGTTGGCTCACTGTCACTGCCTTGGGGGACATCTGGAAAAGCAAAGTGTAGACTCCCACCTCAGGAAAATGTACATAAACTAATGCAAAAATATGTCAATAACTTCAGAGTTACAGCCTGCAGTTAACTGAGGGCAGAAAGTCCCACTCTAAGCGGCATTCCTATTCTATGGTCAAAATCACTTCCCCACATTGGCCCTTGTCTTTCTTTGCTATTTATTTTTCTTAATGGAGTTAGTGAGTCACTAAGGAGTACAGAGAAAAATGAAAATTCAAGAAAGCTGAAAGAACGGGTACTTCTGAGGTGTCCTTTGCCTTGTTCCTCGTCCTATGACTTTCAGCCCCTGACTTGGCCCTGATGGGCGCAGACCTGGTGAAGTGCTGAGGTGATTTGGGGCTCAGAGGCTGGGACTAGACATGATGTGAACCCTGCTTCTACCTTTGGTAGAGGGGTGACATTGAGTGAGTTAGTTGCCCCCTCACATAGAGAAGGAGACAGCAGAAGCACCCACCTTCCTGGTGACTGCACACGCTACGTAAGGTACTGGGTGCAAACCACTCAAAGTGGCATCAGGGACCAAAAAAGCACAGCCTTCAACAGATGATTCAGCTTTCTGAGTCTCCACTTCCTCATCTGTAGTGAAGGGGTGATAAAGCTGATCTTTCAAGGCATTGTCTTGGTGCATCGGACATGGAATAAATGTTTGCTGAGTGGTTGCATAAATAGCTCTGCTCTGGCCCCTGGACAAGTTCCTTAAGGGCGGACACCGTAGACTTTCCCAACCTTGGGTCGCCTGTGCGTCCCTTGAACTTCTGTTTCCTTCTTCACATCTTGGCTTGTGCTTTTGCCTTCTCTGCTGAGCCTTAGATGTGCGCCACCATTCTCTCTCTCCTGCTTCCTTGATGGCTCTGCCTGCTGTACCCATCAGGGACACCTATGCATGCCATGCCTTCATTCTCAAGTGTTGTCAGGAGGCCCTAGGAGTTCTGCTGGTCTCATCTTCACTTGCTCATTGTGCTTGCGGTTCCAGAGGACTTCAAGAGCACAAGGGGATTTTACCCTTGAGGACACAGATGTGGAATCCTGAGAGGGCTTCTGGGTGAAGGTGACGCCCACCATGAGCCTGGAGGGAGAATAAGAGTTAGCCAGGCAGGGGAGGAGGAGTGCACACTGATGGTGCTATCTGGCTCGATGAACAGCAACCAAAGAATTATTAGGACTGCTCCCAGGACTTTCTACGTACAATGGCATTTCTTTTAATGAACTTAATTTGTTTTATGATTTGGGGAAAGACAGCTGCATTTGTGTTTGTGTAAAGAAGATCTCCATGGTTGTGTTTCTCTCTCAACATGGACTTTGCAAACAGAAAGAAAATTTTGCCAAAAACTTCTGTTGGTGAATCAAATTGTTGGCGAGCAAAGAGTCCATGAACTGAGGAGTTACTGTGTATTCAATGACAAGTTTTCAACATTCGAGGAGGAAACCTTAGAAGTGATGCTTCGTCTCTTATGTCCCATCCTTTGACATGTGTGTCACATAACTATGAGCACACAAAAGTTCATCATAAGAGAAGGAAAAGGTAAGCTACAGATGGGGGGAAATATTTTCAAAATAAAAATATCTTATAAAATATTTGCACCTCAGATATGCAAAGAACTTTTAAAGCTCCAACAATAAAACACTATGAGTGCAAGTGCTAAACAGATACCTCCCTGAATGACACATACAATATGAAAAGATGGTCAATATTTCATGCTACTGAGACCTACGCATGCCATGCCATGAGACCTGAAAATTCAAGTAATATGATACTGTGGCATATTGTTAGAATGACTGAACTCCAAAATGCCAATAACTGTTAAGTGCTAGGGAGGGCACAGAAAAAAGAAACGAATTCATTCCAGTATGAATGCAAGACAGGACCACTTTGGAAGACACTTCCAGGGTCTCACAGAGCTAACGATAGGCATACCATCATGCCAGTACATAGTTATCCAAATGAAAAAAAAAGAAAACTACGTCTTACACCAAAACTTGCATATAAATGTTTATGACAGAATATTCTTTTTTTTCAAAAAATGTATTTAGTACATTTTTGTACTAAATTTACAAAAGTACAGGGTCTACCAGGCCTCACTACATGGATCAGACTTGTAGTGATCCTCCTGTTTTCAGCCTCCCAAGCACTATGATTACAGGTGCATGCTAGTCTCAGTCACCATCTCAGCACACCCCAGGGGTGGGGACAGCACAGCATGCTGGGAACTGAACTCCCGGTCCCTGCATCTGCCTAAGCAGGCACTTTAACCTGCTGAGCTATCTGGCTGGCCCTATAACAGAATTATTTTTCAAGATGTCCTCCAGCTGAGTGGATAAGCAAACTACGTTACATCCCAACATAAAATATTACTCTATTTACAAAAGAAGTAAGCTCGCTATCAGGCTGTGGCTACGTGAAACAAGCCAATCTGAAGTGACTGTAATGCTCCAATTAAGCGAGAGTTTAGAAAAGGCAAAACTATGGAGATGATAAAAAGATTGGAGGTTGCCTGACGGTGTGAGAGGAGGAAGGAAGGTGCTTTGGTTTAGATTTTGTATGTCTCCCGAAGCCAACACGCTGAAGGCTCAGCAGCCAGCCGGTGGTGCTATTGCAGGGGGCAGAAGCCTTGAGACTGGGCCCCAGGGAAGGAACTGAGGGGTGAGCAAGGGGATGTTGTCCCTTCCTGTCCCTCTTCTTTTGCTTCGTACCCACCTCAAGGTGAGCACTTTCTCCATGAGATTCTGTGCTACAACAGACCTAAAGCAAGAGGCTCAAGTGACCATGGACTGCAATTGCTGAGACTGCACCAAAACAAGCCTTTCTTCCTTATCAGTTGACTGTCTCAGGCATTCTGTCACAGCAACAGCAGGCTAACATAGAAGGGTCAGTATGATGAACCTATGCTGTCAGATCCTGGAGTGGAAGCCATGTGACACACAAGGTATAAATAATGGGGGCTGCGGGAGGCAGGCAAGGGCAAATGGGAACTCTGTTCATTTTTTCTGTAAACTTAAAAGTCTCTAAATATTTATTAATATTTAAAAATTCATTCCCCTCACCAATCTTTCCATTAATCTAAAGTCCTCTGGAGAATATCACAGCCTCCTGAGGTGGGACCAGAAGGACACTATCCTGTTCTTGAACCTCCAGAACCCTGTGAGGAAGTAGGGCCAGGATGGGAATCATGCAAACCTGGACTTATTGTCATCCAAGCTGACTGAGAAAGAAGCACGTGTGCTTCCTCCAGAACAGTCAGAAAGTTATCACGGAATAACTTTCTGTCCCTCTCTCTTTTGCTTCCTACCCACCACAAGGTGAGCACTTTCTCCATGAGATTCTGTGCTGCCACAGACCTAACGCAAGAGGCTCAAGTGAACATGGACCACAAACGCTAAGACTGCACCAAAACAAGACTTTCCTCCTTATCAGCTGACAGAACACCCGCTGTGTGTCAGGCACTGGCCTCAGAAGAGTGGTAAAAGGGTACGGTCCCTGTTCTCGTGAGGCTGTGTTCTAGTGCAGGGAGACAGAGGGGTGGCAGGTACATTGAACCTCCAGAGCCCTATGAGGAAGTAGGGCTGAGATCAGACTGTCGTTGATCTCAGGTCACAGAGATAAATGTACTTGATAGCGGGTGTACCAGAAAATGTTAGTTAGTGTGTAGTGCTTATTTTCCTTTTCATCTTTGAGAGAAGAACCCCAGGGAAGCTCTCTAGTTAGCTGTGTGTCTGTTCATTGTGGACCACATTCCTGGCTTCCCATCTCCTGCCCTTGTATGTAGGTATACCCTGGTGACCAGGTGCAGGCCAGTGGGATATACTTGGCTGTGCTTCATGTCACTGCTGTGTCATTTGCTGGAAGACAAGTGTCTTTGTACTCTGAAAAACTGAACCAAAAGTACAAAGTTCTTATATAGCCACCTTCCCTCTTTTGTATCATCACCATCATCATCATCGTTATTTTGGTATCAGGGATCAAACTCAGTACCTTAGGCTTTCCAGGCAGGTGCAGATGCTTCTGAGCTATCTTCCCAGCCCAGCTCCGCCATTATTAATACCTTGCACTAATCACACATGTAATTCCGGTAACATATAGTTTCACCACCCTGAATATACCCCACAGACTGAGAAATGTCATTAAATGAAGCAGCCTTGGGAGCTAAGCAGAGATGACAGTGATGCCCTCATCTTAAGACTGTTGATTTTCTTTCTTTCTTTCTTTCTTTCTTTCTTTCTTTCTTTCTTTCTTTCTTTCTTTCTTTCTTTCTTTCCTTCTTTGTTTTGGTGGAACCGGGGACTGAACTCAGGCTAGACTCTTCATTTTTGACAGTAAACATGACAAGGAAATAAACTTCTATCCTACATAAGCTACTCTGGTTTTGGGTGTCTTTGTTATTTTAGCTTAGCTGGCACCAAATTTAGGGAGCGTCAGGGCAAAGTGGGGAGGAGCTTGCTATGTTGTAGAAGCTAGCCAGAGAAAGTAATATTTAAACAGGATCTCAAGGTACGGGGGAGACAGCTTGGTGGTTTAAGCGCCTGCCTGGCAAGCACAAGAACCTGGGTTCGATCCCCAGTACCACATGCCATGCCAGTCCCAGAATCCCAGGCATACTGTGCTGGGATTCATAGCAAGACCCTGTAATAAATAGATACACAAACAAATAAATAAAAAGATATAAAAAATTTAAACAAGAACCTGTGAGAAAGAAAATGGGCCATGGAACCATTCAGGCAGAGGCAGTATCAAGGAAAGGGTTAGACATACGAGAGTCAGTGAAATGCTGGCACTGGCTGACATGAGCTTGGCCTTTTTGCAGAGACGCTGGCTATTTCTCCTAGAAACACTATGCACAGGCAGCCTTGAGTGACCTGTGAGTGTCCTTGGCTTTAGCCAGACCCAAGATGCTGCTTTAAGACATGCAGGCCTGTTAGCACAGAGCTACTTTTGTCTGAGTGCACTACTTAAGAAGCTAACAAACTGGTTTCAGTGCTGCTGTTTACTCTCTTCCCTGCAGAAGGCTCAGTCTCATCAAGTTCCTTTCCCAGAAGAGCCCCCTTTTCTTCAGTGCTGGCTCTTGCCTCACTGCATGGTACTGTACTATTGGACTCTGCTTAGATCTACTGTACTTTTATGATGAACTTCCATCTATGTAAAATCATGATGTGGCTCTCCTCTGTAAGTATGGATCTGAACCTCAGCCTCCTGTGGCCACTGCCTTTGTGTAGCTCCTTGCTGCTGTAGGCAGGCAGGAGAGTGAAAACCCTGGGGGTAGGATTGAGCTTTATTGGTGGGAGGGACAGGGTGAGTGAATGGAAGTCAGAGGGGCTGCCTGCAGTCTTCTGTGGCACCATGGAGAATTTCCAAAACCGCTTCGAGGAAAGAGCTACCAGATACCTTGGGGGACCTGATGGGGGAAGATCACTTTTCCCTCTAGAACATGGATGAACTGATATGGGCTTCTATTCACAGGGAACTCCAGATACAGAACGAGATGCTGTGGAGTTCAACATATACATTCAAACATTTTCTTTCAATTGAATACTGCCTTTAAAATCAATGCTGTCTTGGAGGATGTATTTTCTAGAGATACAGTGGCTCTTTGACCTAAAGGATGGCTAACCCCCCACTAAGAAGTGACTAGACCTCCTCGTGCCTCAAACATCTCTGACACAAGATATATTAGTCACAGGATTGTAAGCATTTATTATATTTCCACCTTACAGACAAGAGAAGCCCAGAAGAATAAAACTACTCACCCATGATGACGCAGAAGACAGAAAACAGAACTGGGAAGTACAGTCTGCGTGTCCTGACCCCGTGCTCTACCATCCCTGTTACACTCAGCTTTAATCCATGCCAGGAACTGAAGGTTGCAATGGATGTTTCAAGTCACAAAACAACTTCCATGACTTTTGAATTTTTTTTATTTTATTTTGGAAGAGGAGCAATTCATCATTTCATGTAATGGCAGATCTTCTTTCCTGATGATTCTGCCTAAAACAGCTTGCAATAAAGAACTACCCTGATTACACACAAATCTTACATTATGAAGAGAGATAATTAGGATTCATAGAAGATCCTTTATAAAGCACCTTCAGCTTGCCAAATGATTCACCTCCCATCACCTCCTCTGATTTTCAGGACAGCCCTATGAGATAAGCAAGATGGACATAAAGTTCATCGTGTTATATATAGAGAAACAGTCCCAGAGACAAGTGACCCAGTGATGTCACCTTGGCTGACGTCATGCTCTTTTCCTCAGTGTTGTCAGCCTTTCCTGTTGCTGCTCCAGAGGTCTTGGCTCCATAACACGTTCCCAGGTGATCAACAGATGGCCCTTGATAGCACTTACTGCATGTGAGGCACTGGTCCCAGGGTTATGCACATAATGAGTCATTTTCTCTTCCTGTTATGTAGACTCTGTTACTATCCTTCTTAACTGATGGGCACACTGAGCCGTGGAGACACTGAGGAATGTGTCTAAGCCCGGACATCCTCCTGCGGCAGACAAGCTGGCCCCCAGCGCAGCCAGGCCGTGACTGGAGTCTGGGCTTAGTCTCTGACCTTTGCTACCTCTCCAGTCAAGAGGATTTGGAAGGAATTTTCTGATTCAGGTGCTGGAGCCCATAATTCAATTGTCTCTGAGATCAAGTTCAGTGACTCTAAGGACTGTCGCAAGCCCTGTATATAGCAACACAACTCTTGACAGCTAACATGGAAGTGGCCAATATGTCCATCAACAGATAGATGGATTTTTAAACAATGTGATATTTATGTACAATGGATTTCTACTCTGCCATGAGGAATAAACCTGAGTCATTTGTAGGAGAGTGGATGTACCTTGAGCAGATGAATAAATAAAGAACATATGGTATTTATACACAATGGAATACTGCTCTGCTATAAAGAAATATATATTCGCTTTATTTATTTATTTATTTTTGCAGAACCAGGGATTGAACTCAGGCCCTTGCCAGGCAAGTGCTTATTCTACTGAGCCATCTCCCTGGCCCTGCATTATTTTTAGAAAAGTAGATGCACCCCGAGTTAAAGTCAAGTTAAATAAATAAATAAAAATGTGTAAATGTTACATTAAGTTCTCTTATATGGGAAGCCTAAAGTATATATTTAAAAACAAAATAAAAGTTCGACAGTAGAAAAGATGTCTTGCAAATGGGAAGAGGAATCTAGAAATGGAAAGAGGGCCAGTGAAAGCGTGGGAGGAGTAAAGGTGATGAAGATCCATTAAATAGATATATCCACTCCATAATGCAGATGAAGGCATTATGTGCTACAAATATATACTAATAAAAATAAATAAGCATTGTGAAAAAGAGGTGAGAATCCAGTGCTCGGTGGCGAATTTCAGGCATCTTGATCTGCCTGCGTCTACACTTGGGAATTTTCAATAACATAAGCCAATGAGCCCCTTCATATGTTTAAGCATGTCTGAGTTGGATTTCTGTCACTTTCAATCTAGATGAATTTGTTCTGGTTAATTGCTTATTCTGATAAATACAGGCATTACTCATCTATCAGACTTCCTGTCTTGCCTGGAAATGTGGAAGTACACTGTATTAATTATCTGTTGGCCACAGTAAATCTGCTTTAATTAATAAGCCAAGTGGCATGTGAAGAGTATTCAGTGGCTGGCAGGTCTGCTGCTGCGGGCTGGCCATTCTTGCCCAGGCTTGTTATCCATCAGTGTCTGGTCAGCTGGCAGACTGGGCGGGTGCCAGGGAACCCAGCACAGCTGGCTCAGGCGTCTGCACCACCCAGCCCTGCTTCCCATAGCTGCTTACCAGTAAGCAGGACAGCCTGAAGGTCTCAGTCACTTTCTTTGTTTCTAGGACACAATGCCCAATACTCACAGTTTAACAAGGAACAGGTTTATTTTGGTTTGTAGTTTGTAGAGGTGTCAGGCCATGGTCAGCTGGCTTCCACACAGGGCTGCCTGGCAGAGAGGACCTGTAGGAGAGAAGCTGCTCAACTCAGGGATGCCAGGAAGCAGAGAGGGAAGGGAAGGGCTGCGGAGGGAGATGAGCCCTCCTCCAGGCCAAGCCCCCAGCGACAGCCTCTTTGAACCAGGCCCCGCCCCCTACCAGCAGATCAGTTATGAGACCCCACAATCCAACGGCTTTCCCAGAATATGGAGGCTCTTAGGGGACATTTAGATAAAGCCATAACAAGGGCCCTTTGTCCTAGTGAGATAGTTTTGCAAGAGACTGACAGAGTGCAGGGTGTAGACTGAGCTCTGTCACCCCACCAGCTCCACAGCTTTCTGGTTGACCAAACAAGTCACAAGGATAGACCATAGTCAAGATATAGGGAAGAGGTTCCTGCCTCTCAATAGGAAGGGCAGGAAATTCCCATTGCAAAGGGTGTGACCATTACAGGGAAGGAAGGAGAGTTAGGGCTATTTGCAACCACTCCTCATACTCCTGCTTGTTCTTTGTATTAAAGATGGAGATGAAAAGATAAAACCTGCTCATGGATGCTGGAGCTTAGACAGCTGCTCACTAAGCTGCAGAGCCCTTCAGTATATCAAGCAGAGCATATCACTTGAGGAATGTGTGTTTTTAAATAAAAATGTGTTACAGGAGACGGACTGCCACTCACTCATCCCCCCTTAAATTCTTCCCCTCAGGTTGAACATATCCCATCATTGCTGCCACTTTCTGAAGCAGTGCAGTGAGTTCTCTTTTGTGGGGTTCTTTTGTGGCACTGTCTCTGCTGCCTGGATGATCTAAACTGACTTGAAGCATTTCTCTTTCGTGGCCATTGGGACTTTGTGGGAGAGCCAGAAGTAGCCTGGTGCCAGATTGAATGAAAACAGTGGGTGAGGACACAGCACCAGGCTTTACAATCCTGCTTTTCTGATGAGGCTTAACAGGAGCGTTCTTCATGCTTGTGGTTACACCTGGGAGAGACACTCAAGAAAGCAGACTTCCAGAACCACTTCGAAAAGTACGGAGAACAATGAGACAAGTGTTTTTGGAGCAATGGTGAGTGTTTTGAGGGATTTTAACATGAATGCATCATTTACTATAATAATTTTTTATATGTTTTTAAGACAGGGTCTCACCATGTAGTTCATCCAGGTCTTGAATCATTATGGAGGGCAGGCTGGGCTCACACTCATGGCGATCTTCCTGCTTCAGCTTCTCAAATGCTGGCATTATAGGCATGAGCCATCAAGCCTGGCCAGTGCTGATTGATCTTGATCATCAGCTTGACTGGATAAGAGGTGGCTGGAGAGATGACTGGATTTCAAGGGTGCTGACCTCATGAGGGAGAAAACCATTGGTGGGTTCAGAGCCGAGTAGGCTCTCAGGGGGCAGGGCCTAGTTGGATGACTGCATCCTAGACTATGACATGGGGACTGGGTCTGGACCCTGTCCTTTCCTTCTGGGCTCCTCTCTGCTCTCAGCTTAGTGGATGCAATGATCCAAACAGTTTTTTCTTGCCATAACTTTGCCCCAGGGTGTCTCTGCTTTGGGGCCACCCAGCCACAGGTAGAAGCCTCTGAAACTGTAAGCCAAGGTCAATGTGTGCTTCTTTAATATGTAGATGTCAGGTACTTTGTCCTAGCAACAGAGGAGCTGGACTGAACAGGGCTTCAAGGATTAATTGTGTCAGTGCAGTCCCACGCCTCTGAACAGGAGGATGCCTTCTGAAAAATGTGCCACTGGGAGTTTGTGTCATCGTGGGAACTTCACAGAGTGTACCTACGCAAACCTGGGTGTGGGCCAGTTACTTGGCACCATCCATGATCCAGCAGGAGAAGTTGTGGGAGGAGGTAAAAATAAAGGAGGAAGAGGAAGAGGAGGAGGAGGTGGAGGAAGCAGAAGAGGAGGAAGAGGGAAGCTACTGAGGGGTTAACAAGCTGCCACCTATCATGGTGTGCTGTTTTACAGGAAACCCTTTTAATAAGTGGAAGTAAATCCTAAAGCAATAAGAAGTACAGTTAAGTAAGTACACAAAACAGTAGTAGAGTCCTTTTTTATCGTTACGAGCATTGTATACACTGTACAGTTGCACGTGCTATGCATTTACATGACTGTCAGTGCAGCAGCAGCTTGGATTACACTGTTGGCACCACAAGCACTTCAGAGGCTGCAGCAGCAACGACCTCACTCGGAGGCAGGAGTTTTTCAGCTCCACTGCAGTCTTATGGGACCCCCATCACATACGTGATTCATTGCTGGCTGGCGTTTTTTAACACATGACTATATCATGAAGACCTTAGAGTATGTCCAGCCATATACTGTCCTGTTATCTGCTGTTATCACAATTGTAATCCATAGAGATTCAGTTTAAATGTTATTTTGTGATGAGAAATCTGTTCTCCCTGTCACTATTATCTATCAGAGTTTATTATATTAGATCTGTTTTCTGCCTGGTCCCTTCTCTTTTTTTTTTTTTTTTTTTTTTGTGGTGCTGGGGATTGAACTCAGGACCTTGCACTTACCAGGCAAGTGCTTATTCTACTGAGCTATCTCCCTGGCCTTTTTTTTTTTTTTTTTTTAGGGGGGGAAGGGCCTACAGGGTGTTCAGGGTTTCCCTACAAGATCAGACTTGTAGTGATCCACCTATTTACAGCCTCCCAAAAGCTGAGATTACAAGCGTGTGCCACCATGCCCAGTCTCAATTGCTGTCTCAGTGCAACCCAGAAGTGGGGCTGGCATTGCAGGCCTGGGGATCACATCCCTGGCCCCTGTGCCTGCTTGCAGGAGTTTTAATCTGCTGAGCTATTTGGAAGCCTTTTTTGTTTGTTTTTTGCCTGGCTCAGGATCCCTTAAGGGCATATCTGGTAAAGCCTGAGGATCTGGGGATTGAGCCAGAGCATCCTGAAACTGATTGCTTTGCTTAAGTGGGCACTTAATAAACTGAGCCAATGGGCAGGCTCCCCCTCTTTTCAACTGTTTTTTTCGCCTTTTTGAGACAAGGTTTCACTATGTAGCCCAGGCTGGCCTTAGATTCATGGTGTTCTTCCTGCCTCAGAGCACGCTGGAATTATAGGTGTACAGCAGCATGCCCAGCTATGTTTAGTTATTTTTATATCTTAGCATTGTCTCTGGAACAGTCAATAAGTATTTGTTGAAGAAGGAAAGAAATAAGTGATCGTGGAAGAAGAAGAGTGGAAGGAAGAAGGGAAGGAGAGCCAGAGGGAAGGAGGGAAGGAGGGAGGCCTCATAGGTCTGCATGTTTTCCTGGTACATTCACAAAAAGGCAGCCTGGAAACCACATGCAGCTGGAGCAGATGCATGCTCCAGGTCCCACAAGGTCCCTCGACCCTGAGTTGCAGCCCAGGGACCAGGCTGTTTTTGGCCTACTGCCTGAGCACAGGGAGTCCACATCTTTACAGCAGCTGGGCTGCGTCACTGTCCAAGCCCTTGGGCACCATAAAGAATTTCACATAGGCAAACATGCAAATTGAGGGAGCAGAGATCATATGAGAGAGAGAGAGAGAGAGAGAGAGAGAGGCAGAGGCAGACAGAGAGACACCTCCAGAGAATGGTGGTATCTGTTGGGGGCTAGGCAGGTAGCACTGCAAGGTGGACACCACCTGGGCAGTGCCACTCTGCATTGACAGGCTGCAGGTGGGCAGATGTATGCTGTCACTGTGTTTCCTGTAGGATGTGCCGGTTTTTGCACAGGCTGCGATTCTGTCCTTTGGAATAGTTTTGTACAGGGGCTCTCCTCTTTCACTACCTCCTGGCTTTGTTTATTTTGCTGTTGTTGTTATCAGAGTTTGACAAAAATGACTCCATTTTGGTTCTGACCACTTTCACCATATCTTAAAAAAAATCACGGAGATGTGTACCTGTAATCCCAGTACTCTGGGAGGCTGAGACAGGAGGATCACAAGTTCCAGCTCAAGCCGGACAACTTCACAACTCTATCTCAAAATAAAAAATAGCAAAGGGCTGGGGATGTATATAGCTCAGTACAAAGGCTCTGGGCTTAATCCTCAATACTACACACACACATACACACACACACACATACATGCTTACACACAGGTTTTTTTTTTTTTTTTTATACAGGGTCTCACTATGCAGTTTGGGCTGATCTTGTGCTCATTTTTTTAACCCTCAGGCTAGTCTTGAACTTGCAGAGATCCTCCTGGCTCAACCTCCCAAATGATGGGATTATAGGTGTGCACCATCATGCCTATGTCCAGGTCCACATGATGGGCATCCACATCCGGGTCCAAGACCACACAGCAAGTGGGGCCAGGGTAAACTTTGGTCCTTGTGCCTAACAGGTAGGTGCTTATGCCTCTGAGCTATCTCTCTGGCCCCCACAGATAATTATTAAGACTCAGGTTTTTGAGACTCTGACATCTGACAGGCGCCGCTTCTTCCTGCATCCTTAGCAGGACTCTCTGCCCCAAACCCTGCAGGTTCAAACAGGCTGGGCCCCGCCAGTCCCTCACAGCATTCCTGCTGCTCTACACAGGAGTTTGGTGAGTGGAACTTGGCCTCCCGGGGGCTGTGGAAAATGCTGGAAGGAGCCCTGCTCAGAGTCCTTGTTCCGGCACCACGCGCCTTACTTGACCTTCTGTGTCCTCCATGCCAGAGAGTCGTGGGTTTGCAGAACCTCTGGCCCCCTCAGCTACACGCATCCCTGTAAGCCTGAAGTGCGAGACTCCTACAGCCACCTCAAAAGCCTGTGATCGCAGTGCCTCCTGAGCCTGGGAGCCGCTCCTGCAGGTCATCCAATCCCCGAAGACTTCAGGCGCAGCCCTTGTGCTCCTTGAAGCCCAGGACCTCACCCCCACCCCAGAGTCAGCTCTTGCTGTCTGCTCTCTTCCTGAGACACAGGGCCCTGCCAGCCACTCCCTCCTGAGCTCACACCTGACACCTCTCCTAGCTCCCTCCCAAAGTGCCCAAGCGGCTCCTTCTGGCCTGTGGCTTTGCATGGAGAGAAAACAGGGATTCAGGATTACAAGATGTTCCTTCCAAGGTGATGGAACAGCCAGTTGGGGACACCATAACCAGGTTGCCTGAGTGCCTGGGTGTGCCGGGGACTCAGCAAATCACCTGTGGGACTGGAAAGCAAAGAGAAGAGTTTGGTCCCCAGCCAGCAAGGGAGAGGCGCCTCCACGGAGCCTTCACAGCCTCAGAACTGTGACAGGGCCTTGTCCTGGTTACTTCCTCAGTGCTGGGCCACAGCTCCGACCCCCACGAGTTAGCAAAGACCTTTATTTGGTTCAGTCTGTCCAGTCACAGGTGGCTCTGCCTCCTGGGCACGCTCAGCTGTCAGCTCATCAGAGGACTCCTGCGGAGATGGGCACCACTCACTTGGTCACCTCCCAAGCCCCTCTGAGTGTGGGAGACCTTGGGGGACATCTAGATATGAGCCCTAGCACGCTAAAATTGCCCTCACCAAACTAAGGCCTTGGTGTGCAGAGGAGGGCAGCTCACACTGGACCCTAAAGTCCCTGCTCTTTGTTCTACTGCTGTAAAGGACTTTCAGAGCCACTAGCCTCAGCTGGGGTCCCTTTCTCTGACCCCTACCCAGGGGCATGAGGGAGGGAGGCACATGGAGTGGGGGTGCTGAGCAGGAGAACCCTAATTCCTAGGCTTGCCTCCCCTTCCTCAGTGCTGGAAACTCAGTCAAGCAGAGGAAAGGCAGCTGCTCAGAACAGACGCATTGATTTAATCCCAGCTCTGCTTTGTTCCAGGTGTATGTGACTGAATCTGCACAGACACCCATAAGCCTTGCCTTTCCTTATCTGGAAAATGGGAATAATGCCACCCACTTCACAGGATCCCAGTGAGGGTGAGGGGCAAGGCAAAGGTAAAGGGTCTCGCAGAGCAAATATTGAATAAATTTTTCTGCTATCTTCCTATTTCCCCTTCTGTATCTTTTAGCTCATTAATTTATTTACATTTTGGGTTTCTCATATAAAAGAAACTATGTGTTATAGTTTATGTCTAGTTGTCCCCCCAAAGCCTCACGTAGTCATGGGGTGAGGACTTCTAGAGTTTGTGATTAACTCATGTCCACTAGGATTATGTGTGATCCAAGGTTGGGATTATGGGTGTTAGTACTGCTGGGATTATGGGTGTGAGTACTACATCCCACCCTGGGGCAGAGAGCCTATATGTAATATAAGAGACAGAGAGAAGACTTTCTTTAGCCATTGCTCTTTGTTGTTGTTGCTGTTCGGCCGCCATGAACTGCTGCTCTCTGCCATGTGCCCCTCTGCCTTGGACCCAGCTGAGTATGGACTGAAACCTCCAGTAACTGTGAGCTAAATAAACCTTCCCTTCCTTCATTTTGGGTGTTGGGTATTTGTCCCACCAACAAGAGAACAGTAACTAAGACACCATGAGATATTTAATCCTGTGTGTCTGATGCTTTTCACTTACCATTATGGTCTCAAGACACATCCATTTTCCTACAAATGACTCAAGTTTATCTTCTTCATGGCAGACTAGAACTCCATTACACATAAATCCCGAGTTTTCTTTGTCCATGCATCTGTTGGTGGACATCTAGGCCTCTCCCAAGACATAGCTGCGAGAGTGTTGCTGCTGGAGGCACAGGTATGCGTGGATCACTGCAATGTGGTGTCCGTAACTCTGTCAGGAAGATACCCAGAAGGGGATGTCTGGGTTGGGTGGAATGTCTATGTGTAGTTGTCTGAGGACGCTCCACGCCGATTTCCACTGTGGCTGCACCCGTTTACATTCCCAGCAGCAGCAAAGCAGCAGCAGCAGCACAGGAGGGTCATCCCTGCCGCCATGCCAGCACTGGCTTCTAGAATAAGGTGGCATCCCAGGGTTGTTTTAATTTACATTTCTCTAATGACCAGTGAGTGACGCTGAACATTTTTTCACAGATGTATTGGCTATTTGTTTACTTTGACACTCTTATGGAGGCATTGGATGTAAGTACAATTTTTTATTTTATTTTAGGGAAGGGTGTACAAGGGTGTTCAGGGTCTCACTATTAGACTGGACTCATAGTGATCCACCTGCCTACAGCCTCCCAAGTGCTGGGATTACAGGTGCACACCACCATGCCCATTCTCAATTGCCATCTCAGCATGCTCTGGGGATCAAACCCCCGGCCCCTGCGCCTACTTGCAGGCATTTTAATCCACTGAGCTATTTGGCCACCCTATAAGCACAATTTTGATACTTTGGAAAAAATGTAGCTCTTTTAGATTTTTTTTGAGAGAAGGCCTCACTATGTAGTTCAGGTTGGCTCCAACCTATACTGATCCTCTTGCCTCTGTCTTCTGAGTGCTGGGATTACAGGTATATACCACCACCGCTGGCTTCTCTCTTCTATTATTTTACCAATTCAAGCATTTTGTGTTACTACAAAATTTTTTTTTTTTTTTTTTTTTTTTTTGTCTTTTTGAGACAGGGTCTCACTATGCAGTTCAGGCTGGCCTTAAGCTCACTTTGTAGCTCAGGCTGGTCTTGAACTCACAACAATCCTCCTGCCTCAGCCTCCCGAGTGCTGGGATTACAGGCGTGCGCCACCACGCCCGGCCTACAAAATATTTTTGTGGCCCAGGAATTAGAATACTTAGACAAGTGAAAGAAAAACTTACACATAATTCTAGTACAATATCTTGAGTGTTTTATTCCAGGACTTTTTTGTATCTATGTGTACATGCATATTATTAAAATATAATTATACTCTACATATTGCTTTATGAACTGCTTTAAAAAATACAGCACATTATTTTTATTGTGGGAAAGTCTTTGAAAAATCTCTTTCATGACACAGTCAGTAACAATTGTTCCTTGTCACGGGAAGCACTTGAGACCTTACACTAGGGCAATTGTCTGTTGCTGATTAAATAGGTTACATCAACATTTTGGTCTTGTTTTTCCAGAGAAAGGTCATATAGCTGCTATAAGGGACAAAAACAAGCAGTATCTTCAGTCCTCTTGAAGCACATTTCTTTCTTTTTCAATATTTTAGGGAAGGGTCTATAGAGTATTCAGGGTATAACTGTGTAGATCGGACTCATGGTGATCCTCCTGTATACAGCCTCTCAAGAGCTGGGATTACAGACATGTGCCACCATGCCCAGTCTCAATCGCTGTTTCAGTGTGCCCCAAGGGGCAAGGCTGGCATAGCAGGCCTGGGGATGGAACCCCAGCCCCTGTACCTGCTTGCAGGCACTTTATTCTGCTGAACTATTTGCCTGGTTCTTGCACATTTCTTTAGAGATCATGTGTTAAAACAATTTTATTTAAAAAAACAAATAGGAAGAAACATCTTTTTGCGTACAAAACAAGGCGAAAGGAGATTTGTGACTGCATGGTGTTATGGTCCCATGACTTCTGCCCTAGAGAAAGTGATAAAGGGAGGGAGAAATCTCTCTTCTCCAAGATCCATCTTGTTGGAGAAATTTGCTAGACTAGCCCTTCAGTGACCTGAGCAGGTGAGCAGCTACTCCCTGGGGGCTAGCAGCCCTGGCAGAGAAGGGGAAACAGCCAGTCAGCATCATGTGCGTGCATCATTTCTATCGCCTTGATGAGGTGCTTGGTAGGACCCAGAGGGCAGCGGTGTGTGTTGCTCTGTCAGCTGTGCCTTGTGTCCTAATACTTTTCTCACTGAACTAAGGCAAGAAGCAAAACAAAATCTTGCCAAGAGGGACTCTACTCCTAATCTAAGCAAAATTGAACCTCATCTATCTCCCCATCCCATTGGTTGTAATGCCTGCGTGGTAGGCAGAAGTAAAGATTTTTCTTCAATTTCTTGGATGGATCTGGGAGCTAAAAAGTGATCCAACTATTTCTTGAAAGCCTTCATTTTAGTGATTGCATCTCATTATCACTCAACAAGTACTTATTGAACACCTACTATGTCCCAGAAACTATTTTAAATACTGATGATGTCGTGTGGTAAACAAGACAGACAAGATTTTTCTTCCCATGCAGTATATATCCTAGTCCTCCCTGAAGGAAAACACCCTAGAGGTGTCTTTAAATTCTTTGTCCATGACTAAATTTTCCACTTGGCAATACATTAGGAACAAAACTCGGGGAGCCGTCACAGAAGCAGGGACTGTCTTTCTGCAGTATCAGTTTACTTAAAGATTTAAATGGGTGAGGAATCACTTTAAAAGATGAAAACAAGTACTCCATGGGGACAAAATCTACAACTCTAATTGTATCCCAATTACACTTGTACCCCACGTTGGCTGCTGGGATCCACCTGCCTTGTCAAAGGGGCTGTCCTGGACAGCAGGGGCGAATGCTCTTCCTCAAAGGCCTGCATGGGCCTCAGCATTCGGAAGGAACCCAGCATCCTGGCTGCCAGTCTCTCCTCAGCTTGGCTTTGTCTGGGGCGATATCTGAACCCAACATTTGAAGAGCAGATCTGAGAGATACTTAGAAAAACTTTGAAGGGTTTCAGGAAAAGTCTCCACTTCACTATCTGTTTATAAATATGACATTCTTGGGTTATAGAGATATTATGTGCAGAGCACATATGTGCAGAACAATTTAAAAGGAATGTACAAAAATGCCTGAAGTTTCAAGCATTATTTAACTTCTGCACATTAGACCCTGAACTACAAATCCCTCTCTACCTTAGAGCCCAAAAGCAATTTGTAAAGTCCATGAACAGCAAGTTCACCTCCCTTTCACTGGTATCTTTTTAAAGTTTTAGGTAAGCGTGTGGCTGCAACCCTGTCCTCTCAGCTAGTTACGAGGCTGAGGCAGGATCACAGGCTCAAAACACAGCCTGGGCAAATGACAAGACAAAAACAAAACAGCAAGGAACACTGTCTCAGTTTCTGTTCTTTCGTTGCTGGGGCAAATACCAGACACTAAAAATGAAGGAAGGAAGGATTTATACAGTTACTGGAAGCTCCAGTCCATACTCAGCTGGCTCCAAAGCACAGTGGCACATAGCAGAAGGCAACCTTTTATGGTGGCCACAAAGAGCAGAGAGCCAATGGGAGGGGCAACAGCAACAATGGGAACAGAGAAGTCTGTCTCCACTCAGCTGCATTCAGGGTGTTCCCCGCCAAGGCTGGGAGTAGTACTCACATCCATAATCCCAGCAGCACTCACACTCATAATCCCAGTGGATCATGAGTTAATCACAAACTCTAGAAGTCTGTCCCATGATTGCATGAGGCTTTCGGTGGGGGACAAATACACACAAACCAAAACAAACACACACACACACACACACACACACACACACACACACACACACAAATCTGAAACCATACCCAACCAAAACAAAAAGCCAGAAGTTTAAAGATTGAAGGTGGTACAGTAGTTTTTTAGGGATTGCATAATGAAACACTGCAGGCATGGTGGATTAAACAACAAGCATCTATTCTTACAGTCCTGAGGGTTACAAGTCCAGTATCAATATGTGGGCAAGGCTGGCTTTACCTGAGTGTTTCTTGGGCTGGTGGCTGCGCCTTCTTACTGTCTCCCATGTGGCCCACTCCTGTACGTATGCCTCTCTGGCCTGCATGCTTAAAGTTCCCCCTCTGGTGGGTGCACCAGTTGGGTTGGGTTAGGACCCAGCCTTGGTGTGATTGAATCACAGCTTGGAGGCTGTGTCTCCACAAAGCGCTGCAGCACTTCAACATCTGACTGTCAGGGGAACCAAACTCATCCTGATGTAGATAGAGAACCCCAAGGAGGTAAAACTGTATGAGTTCTGAAATATAAAGTCTATGGTCTGAGGGGAAGGGCAATGACATTTCATTGGTTGGGGACAGCCTTAAGAGGATGAAGCCATGTTCCTGTGCTGACATCTTTGGTGAAGTTAGAGTTGACATAGTTCTCTTTGACCCCAAGTCCCAGCCAGTTTTCTCTTAAACAGGTGGAGGCCATTGCCAAAAATAACTTACCCTTTGATTCCACATCAGCTGTGAAATATTAAGTTTTTGCAAATATCACAGACTTCTAGTCTCAGCTCTCTTACAGTTATGGACTAAATCTCATCCTTCCCCAAAAAGTGATTTTATTCTGGAAGGATCCTTATAGAGGTGATCTGGTTACAGTGGTGTCTGAACCAATATGACTTGTGTGTGCACAAAATGAGGAAGTTTGGTGGCAGAGAGAAAGTTGGGCGAACAGGAAAGTGTTCATCTACCAGCCAAAGAACAAGGTCTAGAAGAAATCTTTCCTTTATAGCCCTCTCAAGGAGCCAACCCTGTCAACATTTTGCTTTTGTAATTTTCTTATCTCCAGGACTGTGACATGGTGCGTTTCTTATGCTTAAGCCATGTAGCTACTGTACCTTATTGAAGTAGCCCCAGAAATAAATATCCTACCTGGACGGATGCTTTTCTATTCCTCACAGAGGCCATTATAAACTGGTTTGGGTCTTCTGGGAGTAGGTAATATAGAGCTCTTAAGTGAAACCAACTCTGGTTAGATAACGTGAACAGTGAGAATTTATTGTAAAGGTAAATGTTGTCTAACAACCTACATGCAAAGATGTGTGTTGGGCCACTGGAGCTTGGTTACTGTCAGGGCTCCTCCTGTCCCCATGCATAGACTGGCTTGAATCTGTGCCAGATACTTGGGCAGGAAAGACAGCTGGGTTCTCAGCTTGCATAGCTGAGGTCCAGTTACCCAGAGAGTGACCGAAGCTCTCATGACACCCAGCTTGGAGAAGGTCACTGGTTTTGCTTCTGTTTTTTTCTGCCTCCAAACCATTATGTAGAGACCACAGCTATGAGAGTTGCTGAGGGCAAGGGTTAGACCACTAGAGCAGCTGTGACCAATGACTTACAGAATAGGAATCAATTCTTGAGAACTTGTTTGGAGGTTCTAGCAGGGGAGTGCAGCTACTCTTATACCCCTGACTGAGGAACGGTCCTCCTCTATCGGGGGTGGTCGTCCTCTTCGACCGAGCGTGCAGCTTTGGGAGGGATGCACATGGATCATTGACGGAGGAAGGGGACACCCGCCTAGCCAGCCAGATCAGCCAAATCAACCCTGGCGACCAATGGGGTGACAGATGTCGCAGTCAGATCGCCCTCACATCCAGAATAGGAATCAATGCTGACATGGTTCTGGAAGTTTGAAGTTGACATCAAGATGGCAGCAGGGCCCATGTGCCATGTAAACTTTCCCCCCTTCCAGCTGCCTGTGGTTTTCTGCCATCCTTGGCAACTCTCTTGACTTGAAGCTGCATCCCCTCAGCTTCCACTTGCCTTCTCTTCTGCATACGTGTGCCCTCTGTGTCTGGATCCCATTTTCCTTTTCTCATAAGAACATTGGCCATCGGATTAAAGCCCACCTTAATGCAGTGCTTCCTCATCTCACCTTGGTTACACTAGCTGAGACCCCGCCGTAGAGCATTCCTGCCGTTATACCGATATACCACAGACTTGGTGATTCATGAGCAACAGAAATGTTTCCCACAGTTCTGGAGGCTGGACATTCAAGATCATAGCAGTAGCAAATTTGGTATCCAGTTCCATAGATGGAATTGTCCTGCGACAACTTTCCTTGGCAGAAAATGCAGAAGGATACTTGAATCTAAGTCTCACCAGCCTGTCATAGAGCATTTGTCTCACCCACAAGAGTAAAACCTTCATGATCAAATATCTTCCGATGGCCCTACCTCTAATTCTGTCACTTTGGGGATTAAGTATCCCCATGAATGTCAAAAACAACATTTAAACCATAGCATATGCTATTTGCAAATAAGGTTGGGTTGACAAACTAGGACTTGAATATATCTTTTTGCCACAGTCAACCGCAACTGCCTTCCACTCTACCAACTGAGCTATTGGAAGCCCTGCTGAAATATCATTTTTGGGGGTCATAATTCAACCCACAGCAGATGGGCAGACATGCAAGTCAGCACCCACTGCACAGCCTTCTGGGCTCTATTCGTTGTGATTTCTCTAACTCCTGACATTGAGTGGACACCTTCTGAGTTGACAGCCTGGCTCTGACTCCACTGACTTTGTCACGTGTCACCACTCATCTTTACCTTCTCACTCTTAACTCTTAAGAGGTTCTCAGATTGATCTGCCAGATAAAATACCAGATTCAGGGTTCAATTTCAGTTTTGGGTGAACAGGAATAATTTTGTAGTTAAATGTCCTGAATGATTCATGAAATGCATCGATTTTTATTTGCTAACTGTGGTTGTGGTTTGGATCTTAAACACCACCCAAGGGCCCATCTGCTAAGGGCTTGCTTGTTGGATGGTGGCACACTTGGGAGGTGGTAGGACATTTGGAAGGTGAAGGCTGGTCAGAGGAAGTTAGTCATTGTGGTGTGGGGCATTCAAGGGATATGGACTCCGGCCTCTCTGTCTCTGTCTCTGTCTCCAAGTCTGTCTCTCTGTCTCTCTCACACTCACTGTCTCTTTCACTCTCACTCCCCATAATTCCCAGCCCTCACAAGGAGAGCAGCTTTACTCTACTACATGTTTTCCACAATGATGTTCTGACTCAAAAATAATGGAGCCAACCATGAACTGAAACTTCTGAAACTGTAAGACAGAACAAATCCTTTTCCATTTCTGTTTGATCGCCTCAAGTATTTTGTCACAGCAATGGAAAACTGACAAATAGACCTGACAACAATCTAAGTTCGGCATCTTATTTAAAGATCTGGTAGCACCTGGGATAAAACTTGTCATCATCTGGAAGATCTGTACCTGACCTAGTTTATTCAGTTACTTGTCTGCTCCTACAAACATTTCTGTTGACAAGCTTAGTCTGGAGATGGAGGTAGAACTAGATGACCAAAAATTATACCAAGGCAAAAATAAATGCATGGGAAAGTGAGGGAAGATTTGAGAAGCAGAATAAGGTATGTGCTATTTGTCTGAATAATTCTTATCACCCAGGCTATGACATGCAGCTAGTAGCCAAGCTAGAAAAACAGGAGAAAATGGAGCCATGGACAAAGGTGATATCTCTCTTCTTACAAAGGTGGAGTTTGAGATGTTCTTTGGGTGGTTGTGTGGTGCTCTGAGAAGACATAAAAGCTGCTGATGCAAGTTCAAGGTTATAAGTGTGCATGTAATAGTTGAGATATGAAAGTGGTTGTGTTAGTTGGTGCATTATGTCAACTTGGCTGAATCAGCTCCTGTGAAGTTCTCAGCATGGGGGCCCAGCCCTGTAGGTGGGCGGGGCCCAGCCCTGCAGGTGGGCAGGGCCTGGGAATTCAGGAAGGTTTCCTACCACCCTGCCTCTGAGGAGGAGTCCCTGTCTTCAGAGGAGCTGGATCTTTGCCAGCCACTTCGTTGTGGAGTGCTGGTCTTCCCAGTCAGCACAGAAGGAGGAGAGAGGCTTGATGGATGCTGCAGCTGCTGCTCCTCCTCTGCTCTTCATTGTTTTCTGCAGCATGAACTGCTGTCTTGGCAGTTCACCTGAAACTTTGCCTTGGAGCCAGCAGACTATGAACTGAAACCTACACAAATTGTAAGTTAAATAAACCTTTCCTTCCTTCATTTTGAGTGTCAGGTATTTGTCCCAGGAACGAATAAACAGTAACTAAGAATTTGGTACCAGAGGAGTGAGGCTCTTGCTGTGGCTATACCTCACAAAGTGCATTACAAGCTTTTGGGAATGGCTTATGGGAAGAGATAAGAAAGGTGCAGAGATGTAGCCTACAATCAAAACACTGAAACAGCTTTGGCTGTACTGTTTGGGAGCTTCTGGTCAGAGCTCAGGCCAGAACGCGGATAGGAAGCCTGAGTGTAGGGACCAGGCAGAGGAGGTTTCTGCTGGGAAGAAGGACTGCATTGGTTGTTGGACTGCGGATGACCTGTGTGATGGCTTGGCACAAGGTTTGTCTGCATTTTGCTCCTGTCCAGAGACTTTGCTGGAGACTGAGATTAAGCACAGTGGACTAGGTCATCTTGAAAATGAAATTTCAAAGCAGCCAAATATTGTGGCAGTGGTGTGGTTTTTGTGGGGGGCTTTTAGCCAAATTTATGTTAAGAATGAAGAGCAAAGAGCCCAAAAGGGTGATTCAAAATGTTGTGAGTTTGGCCAGAAAGAAAGCACCAGGAGGGCGGTCAAGTATATGAAGACAAAGCTGAGAGGATTTCCACTGCTGAGAAGGAACAGGAGAGTAGACAAGATATCCCAAGGACATCATGAGAGGTGCCAGGTTCTTGCCCTTTGCAGCCTCAGAATTGCAAGGGTGAAGGACTTTGCTCTGAGGCAAAAGTCACAGAGCTCCAAATTGCAGAACGGAGGTGGCGGTCACACCAGGATCCAGAGTGGAGGTGGCCGCTACAGCAGATTACAGAGTAGGGCCAGCAAATTCTGAGAATTCGTTTCTCAGAATCAGGGTCAGATTGCTCAGTGATCCAGGCACTCGACCCCTACAGCCAAGAGAGAGGAAAACCTGGGTGCAGCTCCAGCTGGCAGCAGACCTTGGCATCACCCATATGGCGATAGTTTTAGGCACATGCAGAATGCAAGAACTCTGAAGGTAAGAAGGCTTCCACCTTGATTTCAGAAGAAGGCCTGGGAAGCCAGGCAGTGTGCTCCTGAGAGGGCAGTGTGGGAAGCTGTGAGTGAGAAGCCTATTCAGTGGAAACCCCAGAAGTTTGAGAAAGCCAGGAATGTGGATGGTCTAAGAAAAGCTGTGGGAGCTATCAGCAGGAGTGCCACAGGGGTGGAGCCACGTAAGGACTCTGGGTGGTCCACAGGGAAGTACAGGACTTAACTAACATTTGTCCTTCCTGACTGTGGGCTCCTTTTAGTCTCAATTTGTATCCTGCTGTGCATGCCTTTTGGAATGGCAGTACTTATCTTGTGCCTTTGCAAGCTGGAAGTGTTTAGCTTTTCATTGGTAGAGGGGTTCACAGGTAAGTCTGCTTTAGATCTTAGAAGCTTGGGACTTGGACTTTCTGCATTGCTGAAACTGTTAGGAGTTTGGAAACTCTTAGAGATGGACTAAAAGGTCTTTTGCATAAATAGATGTGCATAAGTCTTTGGAGGACCAGAGGCAAAATGTCATGGTACTCATGTTATACAATGTTCAAGTTGTAAGATGTTTAAGTGTGTCTATGTACCTGGAACTTGGCTAAAAAGAGCATAGTCTAGTTGCCAAGTGGACAAGGTATGGATTGTGTTAGCTGATGCATTGTGTCCACTTGGCTGAATCAGCTTGGACAGTTCTCAGGCTGGGGGCCCAGCCATGCAGATGGGTGGGCCCCAGGAATTGAGGAAGGCTTCCTGCCGCCCTGCCCCACTTCCATGGAGAAGTCCCACTCTTCAGAGGAGTTGTGGGGAGCTCTGATCTTCGCTCTGGAGCACTGGTCTTTCCAGTCAGTATAGAAGGAAGAGAGAAGCTTTTGGAGGCCACAGCTGTTGCTCCTCCTCTGCTCTTCATTGTTTTCTGCCACACGAACTGCTGTCATTTGCCTTGGAGCCAGAGAAATATGGACTGAAGCCTCCAGTAGCTGTGAGCTAAATCAACCTTTCCTTCCCCCATTTTGAGCGTCGAGTACTTGTCCTAGCAACGAATAAAAAGTACCTAAGACAATGGCTTTTGCAAATTCTTGCATCTTTTGGTGCACAATAAATGATAGAATTCTTTTGTCTATTTCTTTTGTGTGTGTGTGTGTGTAGAACTAGGGATTGAACTCAGGCCCTTGCACTTGCCAGGGAAGCACTTATTCCACTGAGCCATCTCCCCGGCCCCTTTTTTGTCTATTTCTTTGATACTTGATCTTGGACTTTGGATTGGAATTGCTTTCAATCTGTCAAACGATTTTGGAGGTATGGTTGTTTGCACTGTTTTGGTTTTTCCCAAAAGCATGGATATCTTTCATTTTACCTCCTGTCAGGTTGAATCTCTGTATTGATTACTGTTCATTTTAACGCAGCTGTCTTTCACTTTCTGATATTGATCCCTGTGTGTTTTATTAATTTGAATGCTAAGGTGATAGGGGATACTCCCGAGTTTTCTTCTCTGTCTCTGTCTCTCTGTCTCTCAGTCTCTTTCTGTCTCTATCTCTGTCTCTCTCTCTCGTTTCTTTTTGTGCTGGTTTCTTTGGGAGCAGGATTCGAAGTGATGATGTGGAGCACGCTAGGCAGGTCCTTGCGCCACGGAGCTGTCTCCCATGCATTGCTCCTGACCTCTCTCAGGAGCTTTGTTATGTATGAATCTGAAGGCTAGGGACTTCTGAGTGTTGGAAGTGCATCCAGCCACACCACTCAGTCTGTCAAAGGTCTCCTAAATCCTTGGATAGAGATTTTTGTGTCTTCTATCTAGCATAAAATGTCATCCAACAATAAAGACAAGTTACATTTTGGTCTTTCTATGAATGACCTTCATATTTCTTTCTTTCTTTTTTTTTTAAGATACCTTGACAAGATGGATTTGATAAATTAATACATTGCAAACTGTTTTCATAATGTTTTGGTACCCTACAAGGTGCATATATGATATTATACTTACAGACATTATTATAGCAGATGTCTCTTATCAGTAAATTAAGAGAGTGTAGCTGTTTGCGTATCTTATTTTTTATACCTAAATTACATCAAAGATTCAATAATTAATACTTTCTACCTTGTTATTTTCCTAGTGGTTGTCCATAGTACTAGAAGCCGACATAATATCCTGTCCAACCACCATTAGTGCAAATCTTGCCTCTCATAGAATTATGTAGAAGCATGGCATTATCTATCCCATCTGTACTGTCCATAAACACACATCATGATTCTTCTTTTCGATACCCCTTCCTTTGTCTATACCTGTCAAAGATGGACACTCTATTGTCATTCAACTAACTTAGGTGCTTTAACTCAATAACACAATCCAACACAGTCCAGAATTCCACAACAATAGTGAGTTATCTGAAGAAGGTGTCGACCATAGCCATTTACAGCTCAACTTATTATTATGGCCCCGTGGTATATACTTCATTTTTATACTTTTCTGCTGGATGGTTAAGATGTAGATAGGATTCATCCCAGGGATGCAAGGATGGTTCAATATTCAAAAATCTATAAGCATAATATACTATATTAATAGACTGAAATCTAAAAACCACATGATCATCTCAACTGATGCAGAGAAAGCTTTTGACAAAGTCCAACACTCATTCATGTTCAAGGTCCTACAGAAAATAGGAATAGATGGACTCTAACTTAACTTGATAAAAGCCATCTATGACAACCCAAAAGCTCATATAATCCTAAATGGGGAAAAACTGAAATTTTTTACTCTTAAATCAGGTACAAGATAAGGATGTCCTCTATCACCCCTCCTATTCAATATAGTCTTGGAATCCTTAGCAACAGCCCTTAGAAAAGAGGTAGAAACAAAGGGAATAAGAATAGGTAAAGAAGAAGTTAAATTATCATATTTCTTCTTTTCAAATTTCTCTAACAAGGAGAAGGAGAAGGACCACAAAGAAAGAAGAAGAGGAGGAAAAGGAAGAAGCTGATGCAGAAGAAGATGAAGATTGCCAAGAGTCAGGAAGGGCTCGAGGAGAAAATTGTAAGGTACAGAGAAGTGGAGAGATACTGCGCAGCTCAGAGGGGAGAGGAAATGTGACAATCTGAGCTCTGCCTCAGGTGTCAGAGGGGATGAAGCCTGACCCCACAAGAGCACAGTTAGCACGCTGATCTGAGAGATGCAGGAGCAATGTCAGGGTAGACAGTGCCTCCAGTGAAGTGGAGAAAGAGGAGAGGGTTTCTGTCCATGGGTGCTCCTTGTACACAATGAGAAAAAACCGCCAGAGAGAGACTCCAGCATAGCTACATGCTGCATCAACAGAGTTCTCAGTCAGCTATTGTTTTGGGCATGAGCTGATACTTTCTGAATCTGGGGCTCAGAAAACCTGGCAAACATATCTCAGGGCTGGTAGAGTTGCATTTTCATGTGGATTGTGTGAGAGATGGTGGCAGGAAACAGGTGCAGGCAGGCACCTGAGTAGAAAGAGCTTCCTTGAAATTCTAAGGTCAGCCTGGAAGGACCCAGGGCCATTCCCCTCACCAGGAGAAGCCAGGCCTGGCTGAGTTACACTGAGAAGGAGCTGCTTTTGGTGGTGCTGGAATTCAGTGTGTGAAGGTTTGCCCTGCGACCTCCACCCAATGGAGATCTAAGGTCTGGTTTTCTTCTTTCCCCAACAATGTGAACAAACACATGTCTTGGCAAAGACAGTTCCACAGCCTGCAGTGAATAGAAGGGTTCTCTGGAACAGTGGAGGCTCCTCAAAAAGATGCATGTAATAAGGCTAGGTGCAAAAACACTGATGTACTGAAGCCTAACATTGCACACCCTGGAGGAAACCACACCCTCCAAATTACTGAGAATAGGTGTTCAGTGTTTACTTTTTGTCTCGTCTCGGTCTCGGTCTCGGTCTCTGTCTCAGTCTCAGTCTCAGTCTCTGTCTCTGTCTCTGTCTCTGTCTCTGTCTCTCTGTCTGTCTCCCTATCTTTCTGTTTATGTCTGTGTCTGTATCTCTTGCTCTGTGTGTGTCTGTCTCATCAGTGTGCCAGTACCTTCCCTTTACAGTATACACCAAATTGTTGACATTTTCTTGTCTTTTGCCTGTACCATACGGTGCTCTTTGGATTACCAGGAGAAGAAGCCAGGTGCCGATGATGTTCTATGATTTCCTGTGATCCTAGCCAAATCTCATCAATCTTGTGAGTATGTTCATCTCTCAACAAGTAGGAGAGTTGGGAGGTGCTGACCCGTTCTTGCGTGTTGGAGAGGTGACCCAGGCATGGGCTGTTCCTACCCCTGAGAGCCTGGCATTTCCCAGAGGCCACCATAAATCTCTGTGGCGGGCAAACATGTATTCTCAACTTGTGTTTTCCAGACATACTGGAGGAGATTCTGTGTCTGTCCTCCCTACTGTACCTGTGACCCAAAAAAATCACTGCTAAGAATCCTCCTTCCATGAAGGCAGATGGTACATACAGGTCTGTTATGAGCTAAACAATTTTAAAAAGACCAGGTCAGAGATGGCTGGAAACACTCTCTGATAAGGAGGCCACTCAGATTGCCAAGGGCTGGTGATCCTAGATGGAGCATGACTCCAGGGACTCAGGAGATGACAGGAGATTTGTGGCCTGTCATATCCTGCCCAGCAACAAAAATACACAGACCTCAATGCGAGAGAGGAGACCGGAAGAAGGAGCACCTCCAGGGAGGCCACTGTTCCTGGCTGGGATGAGGGACATTATGTGCTTTTGTAGGGTTACTTGAAGACGATTCTGTATTTTATTGCAATAAATGTAGGTAGTCTCACAAAAAGAAGTGGCTGGCTTACTGAGAGTTAGTAAGAAATTGTTGGCATGGATTTAGGATTTTTCCTTGCAGGAAATGCAAGATGTGTAGTCTCTCCCAAGGTTCTGTGAACTGAAAGCAGATGTGCTGAGGGCAGTGCTGTCCCAAGGTATAGAATGTGGAAATTCTAGGACTTGAAGATGGATAGGGGCTAGGCTATAGCAGCAGTGGACAGGGGACGCAACGCTGGGGAACACCTTGAGGCACGGGTCAGTGGTGACATTTGTACGAGATTTAGAGTGCATTGAGACCACAGTGAGCATTTCCAACAAGACTCAACATCAATTTTATTGAAATAAAATGACTAAATTATGTGGGGATACACAAGAAAAGAAGAAGTTCAATGAAAATGAAAGCTATGAGAGCCACCAGTGTGCAGAATGCGTAAGGAGCGCCATCTGAGAGGAGCTCCTGAGATGAGCCCTGGCCTGGAGCTGCCAGGAGGTCAAGCTCTGCAGCTGATGGGGAAGGGCCTGCAGGAGTCAGGTCTTCCTGTGGATCCAGAGTTCGGAAGGGAATAGCCAGGGCAGCTGGAAGGAGCT